>LOEQ01008969.1:0-31253 GCA_001685075.1 Bramus lutescens | reverse complement strand
GCTTCCTCTCACCAAGTCTACTGTACATAGTCAAGACTCAGCTCAAAAGAGCCACGTGTCAGAGACAGTAAAGTTATACAGGAATATTGGAGAAAAACACAAGTACCACATCACAAGTTATTAAGGATATGATCATATGGGACAGTTTCATTCCAAAATTATGCTTAAACATGAACTGAAATATTTAAAACTTTTCATTATTTAGTCTCATTCCTTACTTAAGGTTATGAAGGTTATGTTTAAAGCCTTCGTCTTCTAGAGACTAGAATGCTTACAAGACTATTGCTCTGTTGCACATAGCTTGAGAATTCGAGGTGTGGGTGGAAATCCAATACCTAGACTGCTTGGGTTTGGTTCTCAGCCTACGATAAATCAAGTTGTACCAACCAGGTCTTTCACCACAGATAATAAAATATGATTTTCTGCTGTGGATGTTGATGTGAATGTTCAGTGGTTCGATGACATCTGTGATCATTTTAAATGCAGTTTCCTTTTCATTGGTAACAGCAGGCCCTACCGCATCCACACTTAGCAGTGAAGAACACAGCCCACCTGGAGAACACAGTTCTAGAACGACCATTCCAGGAGAGTCAAGTAGGTCACGATTACTAGTAGATACAGAAACTACCCCTTTCATAGTGTCACGTTAAATCGAGATATGAATGTATGCAAATATATAAGAATGCACATATGCCCACAGTTACTAATTTTCCATACAGGAATAGGTATATGTTGAAGGCCCCACTACCTAGTTAGTCAGGAATTAAGGGGATGTAAGTGAGAACTTCAGGACATGCATGCGAGCACAGCAGGGCCCTAAGCGTGAGCGCAGCAGCATCCTGAGAGTGACCAAAGCAGGACCCTGAGCATGTACAAACAAGACAATTGCTGTCTATACAGCAGGACAATGAGTGTGAGCACAGGAGGACTACGATAATAAGCAAAGTAGAACCATGGGTGTGAGTACAACAGGACCATTAGTGTAAGCACATCAGAATTATGTGTATGAGAAAGCAGCAACATAAGTGTAAGCACAGTAGAACTATGTGCATGAGAATACAGAACCATTAGTGTGAGTAAAGCAAGACCATGAGTCTGAGTGTATCATAAATATGAGTGTGAGCAAATCAGGACAGTGAGTGTTAGCACAGCAGGATCATGAGTGTGAGAACAGCAGTCCTAAGAGTGTAAGGAAAGCAGGCTTTAAGTCTGAGTATACCAGCACCATGGCTATTAACATAGCTGGATTTGAGTGTGAATACAGCAGGACTATGGGTGTGAGTACAGCAGGACCAGGAGAATAAAAACATCAGGAACGTTTGGCACTNCAGCTTTAAAGGAACTAAGACTTAGAAGGAATGATGGAATGCCCTGGAGATGGCATCCCTCACCGTTGAATTCTATAAGCTGAATTCATCCCACAGGCACAACTGGGGGAGCAGGTGCATCTACGACTGGAACCACTGCAGGAAGCACATCTGGAAGGACAGGCACTGAGGGAAGGGAAAGTGATATGAAGCAGGAAACCTGAGAGATTCATGTCCAGATTCCATCAGTGTTGAAAATTCTCCCGGAGTTTTGTCACATTGTTTCCATTGTAAGGCTAAGTGCTTCAGAGACAAGAAAGAGAAGGACATTTGCATTCTGAGTAGTTTATGGAATGCTGTGAAAGATGATAGATGGATACCAATTGCCTCAAAGATAAGAAATAGTCCAATTCTATTGGCTGTATCCCTAATGCTCTCTAGGATGCTGTGTGAAGTACAGAAGAATATGAAGTGATTGTTTATCTACTCTCTCTACTTACATTTGGAAAGGAAAGATATTGTATTTACATAATTGGTGACTGTCACACTTGTCAGTAAGTGTTCATCTAGTTTACTGATGTAGATACATGCAGAGTTCAACTCTTTTTTACAAATATTTATTATGTATACAATATACAATATTTTGTGTTTGTGTATGCCTGAAGGCCAGAGAAAGGTACCAGACGTCATTAAAGATGGTTGTGAGCCACCATGAGGTTGCTGGGAATGGAAATCAGGACCTTTGGAAGAGCAGGCATTGCTCTGAACAACTGAACCATCTCTCCAGACCCAGAGATCTACTCTTAATCACTGGACTTAGATGAATGTGTTGTTTTTATGAGTCCAGATTACCTCACTTTAAATGCTTTATGTACATCTTCTCGCACATGTGTTATCCTGTTTTGCCTCGGTATCATATTTTTATTATCACCTTTTCTGTTGACAGATCTAGGCTGATTCTATTTCCTTGCTATTGTAAAAAAAGAGCAACATTATATGTATGCACATATACCTCTGCAGTAAGACATGCAGTCCTCTGGGTATCTGCCCAGAGCTCACTTTTAGATAAGAGGTGTTATTAGTTATTACTTTTATTAGATAAAAATAATAGATGAATTCTGCTTTGAGAAGACCACGTTGCCAGTGTATGATGATTCTGGTCTATACAGAGAAAAGTGCCATGTAGTTTTAGAACTATGTCCAATTTCAAGGACTGCAAGGACAGAGATATTTTAGGTGTTGGGAAAGGAGAATCAAAAAATAGCCTCTAAACTAAGAATCTGTTTCTGCAATTAGAAACTATAAATTTAGCCTTTGGATATTGAAGCAGGGTGAGATGCACAGCAGCCTACAAGCACCATGCAACCAAGATAATGTGATCCATTGACATTATATGCACAGAACAATCAAGAAAAGCCCTCAAGTGAGAGGCCTTAACAGAATCAGTGGTTTAAAAACAGGTGCTCCCATATCCACCTCTTGAAAGAATGCACGTAGATGCAGTGTTCATGAATGAATCCATGGAGGACTTTTCTTATCTAATATCATGTCTCTGTTCCAATGTCTAATTAGCTGCCTCAATATTTTCTTATACCACAAATACTTTTACCAAAAGTACAATGTAATTTACTGGCAAGATCGGCCTGTACTGAATGTGTGCCTGTGTTCAAAGAGTCACAACAGAGGTTCATGGCACAAATGGGGTTTTGTTTCATGAAAGGTGGGATATTGACAGATACTTAAACTAGAATATGCAGGCATTTCTANTGGAGGACTTTTCTTATCTAATATCATGTCTCTGTTCCAATGTCTAATTAGCTGCCTCAATATTTTCTTATACCACAAATACTTTTACCAAAAGTACAATGTAATTTACTGGCAAGATCGGCCTGTACTGAATGTGTGCCTGTGTTCAAAGAGTCACAACAGAGGTTCATGGCACAAATGGGGTTTTGTTTCATGAAAGGTGGGATATTGACAGATACTTAAACTAGAATATGCAGGCATTTCTATAAGTCACAGAAAGTGATGAATAGTCTGTATTTGGAGGATTTGAAAAGGACAGAAAAGATTCATGCGACTGGGAGGGAAACCCTCTCCCTAGGAAACAGTACTGAAATTCCTCACAATAGAATTGAGAGGCCAGCAAGCGAATCAAAAGAGAGATGAGGGGATATCTCATCAGTGCAGAACATCAAGGAGCGATCTGAGCCAGGATGAATCAGTCCCTTCTTGGAAGAAAATTAACAGGAGACTATCCGATATCTGCTGGGGGCTAAGCATTCACAGAGTTGAACGAGTGAAGGTCAGAGGGGGCACAGAAAGTTAACTGAGCATCTAGTGAGAATACTGACATTGCCTAGAGCAGAGGGAGGTATTTTGGAATTTGGACGAATCTCTGCTCAGCGTAGATATCATAGGGAATAATGAAACATGGGAAGACAAGGTTGTATTTTTGTAAGTCAGAAGTCAAATGAAGAAAAAGGCCCACTTATGAAAAAACTTCCCTTTTCTATAAGAACGTAAGAGGGAGCCCTAGTCTGGCAATCATGGGATACTGGAATCCCATCTGCTGCTGTATTGAGCTCCTGCTACTATACCACCAGAGGAAGCCAATCCAGGAAAGCAAGAAGAGAACTCTGATCTCTGCACATAATCTCTGTGCAGTTATTGCTTTGTGTAAATTAAAATTTTCAGTTATACTAAGCAAGTTCTAAAAAAAGAAAAAGATCATGTAACAAGATGAGAATGCAACATTAGCAGTGATTATAAATAAAAATATATAATGACATAAAGAAATGTAACATGTGAATTTGGAAACTTCAATTAAGAGTATATGAATAGCAGAATTATCAAAGTGCAATTGGTGAACACCACAAAAACAGATCGGACGTAAATAAAAATTCTTTCAAATATGAAGTATAAATAAAAAGTTGCTCAATAAAAAATTTAAAAAGAATAAAAATATAGGAAAGGGATCCGTGGGAAGGAATAGGACAAAGTGAGAAAAGGCCTCCCACCCAAGTATTACAGATACTGTTAATTTAATTTTTAGACAGTGTCTTATGGATATAACAATTAATAAAAAAGATACCATGTACTTGACAGAGTAGGCAGGACTATGTTTGATGGGAAGAAAAGGAAAAGAGAAATTACATAATTATAATATCAAAAATAAAAGAAAAATACATTAATATAGGACAGGCAGAAATAATAAAAGATGAAAATTAGATAAACATTGCTAAGTAGCAGGCAGGAGGTGGCCAAATGAGTCATTAAGTGTTCATGAATGAAATGAGAGGAAGGTTGTGTTGCTAAAGCTGAAAAATGAGCCTTCAGGAAGAAGATGCTTAATAACTTCTGTTAATTAAGTGAGGGTAGCCTCAACATTAGGAAGCTCAGTGATGAAATTCTGAACAATAATCAGTCTGAGAGAAATAGAAACAACAATTTTCTCCAGAGAGTTTAAAAAGACATTGGATTACCATTGTCTCACAGAGAATACCAAACATAGGAGGAACGAGTGAATTTTTTCATAAAATTATCTAGATTCCTCATCCATCAAGTCAATATCTTAGTACAGAATCACCAGGCGCATTCCCTGACTGCAGGCAGGGAAAACGGCAATGTCAGGCACCATCACAGAACCATCCAACAATTTTACAGTTAATAATAAACTGGACTAGGTAGGGATTGGAAGTATGGGGTTTGAAATTGATGATCAAATTCACATACCTCCAAAACATAAAATCAAACCAGACTGAAATGTCATTTCTCGCTTTTTGGATTGGCAGAAATCCAAACGTTTGACAACGGTGCTGTTGACAGGTCGGGAAGAAATAGGTAGTGTTTAGTGCCTGGCAGATGGGCGCGCACCATGAGACACCCCATGGAGGCCGGCCAGACAAAGGGAACAGAACTACAGTCATTTACCCTTTGCTCACAAGCCCTGCAACAGGGCTCTGTGATGTAGTACAAGATGACATATACATTCGCTGCTCATGCTGGTGTTTTTTTTTTTTTTTAACAGAAGCAGTTCAGAAACAAAAAGCTTATCTTCAGTAAAGAGGGTCGGGATGGGAGTGGGCATTAGGAGGGAAAATCTGTTGCAAATTTGACCATGCCACCATGACGAAGGACAGAAGAGGAGGTGCCAATATAAAGATCTGTTTCCAAATGTGATCAGGGAAAAGGCAGAAACAGAGCCTATATGCAATCTACAGCCTGATTTTTTAAAAAGGGGTGGGTGTCCATATGCACATATGTTATGCAAGGGTTAACAGGATGGTCTCATGTGTACAAATGTGCTTACAGAAACCAGGAGATGAGAGAAAGAGACTAGGAGGCCCCAAATTCTCCTAGTATTCCATGGAGTTGCTTGTCATGACAACTTATTTTTTTTAATCCTCCCATAATTATCCCACAGACTGAAATTGTACATGAGCCTATTTGAAGCACAAACCCAGCCTTGGAGTTTCTACAAAGAAACGGAATGATTTGCATGTTAATAGGCTTAGCCAGTGACTCTTAGACGCTTTATTAATTAAGGCCAATTGTTGTTGGTTAAGAATTATTACCATACAACATTCTGGAGCAGAGAATGTAATCAGGACTTTAATGAAGGATACTGACCTGGTAGTTGAGTAAGAATAGCTGCAATACTTCAGTTAAGATGGAAGGATATGTGACTCACACAAGAACACTAGTCACGGGAGCAACATGAGTCCAGTAGCTTATTTTAGTTGAGCATGATTATATTACTTTAATCTTCTCTCTCTTCGTTTAGCAGGGACAACTGGAGTCTCAGCCAAATCAAGTATAACAACAGCGAGAACCACCAGTCTGCCAGGCAGTGAGTTTGCCATGGGATACAGGAAAGGGTCAAATAATCACAGCAGTCTATCCATTCCGATCAATTGGTATTGATCACAAACAAAACCATTGAAATATTTGGAAAAGGTGTGCGGGGGGATGCACTGGGAACATAAAAGAGTATTTAGTAATTGACTTCGTTTCCCAGAAACTTTAGAAGTTGATCTAATCCCAACTTTTTTGCATGTTGTTCAGGTGGGACAGATGAGTCTGTGAGAGCTGCCAAGGGGCAAGGCAGCACAGGTGGAGCTTCCCTAACTGGGGCCACCAGCTCAGAACACCAAACAGGGAGGCACAGCGTATCAAACTGTTCCAGCAACGATCAACACAAAGAAAGATGTCAGGAATTTATAAGTCTGAGAGTATTTTTTTAAAAGATCCAATTAAGAGAATGATTGATATAAATTGAACCTTATAAAATTACTCTTACTTTCACCATGAATTTTTACATGCATAGCATTTGCAATAAAACAAAGTTCTCTAGATAAAACCTTGTTGTTTTCAAATTGGATCTAACTGAAACACCAGAGCTGGCAAATAATTGTGGCTTTGGGTGAAGCTGCAATTGAAATATTGTTTATATTTAAAATCATACATAACTGATACAAATTGGAGATCTTAGATTAAAATTTGATAGAGCAAGGACTTTGCTAATAATTCAATTACAAATTGCTTAAAGAACCAACTAAATTTTGGAAACATTACATTTATTAAGATATTGCTGTTATAATTATTATGGGAGAAATATTGAAGAAGAAATATACAAATTGTGTAAGGGTTATTGTTACCTCTTACTGAGCAGTGCTTACAGTAAAACACTTTAGTTCCTAGAGTTGAATATATAGATGAAAAAAATAATTGAATTGATGGTCAAAATTTTTAAGAAATAAGATAAAAAACTTTCTAAAAATTGTAACTGAGAGAGTAGTGTTTACTTACGTTGGTTTTTAAAAGATACGTTGAATAGAATTAACTGTTACAGGAACAGGAACAAGTCCTGTGTCGACTGGAATTACAGAGGGAACTACATCATCCCTCGGACAACATACAACTACTGGATCATCATCTGAAGAACAAGAAACAACTAAAGTATCAGCAACTGGCACACGGTCAACCGGCTCATCAACAGAAGGAACTGTGGCAAAGACAACATCAGCTGGAGAAACGACAGTAACTACACAAAGATCTAGAGTTGCAGAGACATCTGGACACACATCTGGGACCACATCAGCAACTAGTCCATCAGTTTCAGTGTCAGGAAGTACAGTGACGTCTGGCCAGACAACTAGGGTGACTGTAACATCTACCCAATCACCTGAAGTGAGGAAGACATCCACACAGTCAGCAGAGAGCACACTGGCATCTACTGTAGCTTCAGATCAAACTGTGCTATCTTCTGGCCCTACTACAACAACTGGATCTTCATCATCTCAAGGACTACAAACGAGTAGAGAGACAGTCACAGGAACAACTGGTGTATCCACTGGCATTACAGAGAGAACTGCACAATCCATTGAATCATCAGCAATGACTGGACCATCATCTAAAGCACCAGAAACAACTAAAGTATCCATAACAGGCACACAGTCAATTGGCCCATCAACTGTAAAAACTGTAACAAATCTAACATCAGTTGGAGAAACAACAATAACTACAGCAAGATCTCAAGTAGCAGTGACGTCTGGAAAAACACGTGGGATCACATCAGCAACTAGTCCATCAGTTTCTACTTCAGGAAGTACAGTGACAAATGGTGAAGTGGCTGTGACGTCTGGCCAGACAACTAGGGTGACTGTAACATCTTCACTATCACCTGAAGTGAGGGAGACATCCACACAGTCAGCAGATAGCACACTGGCATCTACTGTAGCTTCAGATCAAACTGTGCTATCTTCTGGCCCTACTACAACAACTGGAGCCTCATCATCTCAAGGACTACAAACAAGTAGAAAAACTGTCACAGGAACAACTGGTGTGTACACTGGCATTACGGAGCAAACTGCACAATCTGTTGAATCATCATCAACTACTGGACCATCATCTAAAGCACCAGAAACAACTAAAGTATCCTTAACTGGCTCACAGTCTACTGGCCCATCAACTGTAAAAACTGTAACAAATCTAACATCAGTTGGAAAAGCAACAATAACTACGGCAAGACCTCTAGTGGCAGTGACATCTGGACACACACCTGGGACCACATCAGCAACTAGTCCATCAGTTTCTGTGTCAGGAAGTACAGTGACAATTGGTGAAGTGGCTGTGACATCTGGTCAGACAACTAGGGTGACTGTAACATCTGTCCAATCAGCTGAATTGAGGGAATCATCCACACAGTCAGTTGGGAGCTCACCAGTATCCACTGTAGTTTCAGATCAAACTGTAAGGTCTTCTGGCCCTACTGCAATAACTAGACCATGGTCATCTCAAGGACTACAAACAAGTAGAAAAACAGTCACAGGAACAACTGGTGTGTCCACTGGAGTTACAGAAAGAACCACACAATCCCTAAGACTATCAGCATCAACTGAACCATCATCCAAAGCACCAAACACAACTAAATTATCAGTTACTGATACAAGTAAAATGGTTTCATTAACTGGAATCACCTTGAGAAATGTATCTTCCGCTGGAGAATCAACAACAGCTGTATCCTCTGCTAAAGTACTATTATCTACTAGGGTAATAGTCACTGGCTCAGAGACAACCAGTTCATCAAATGCAGTTACAGAGACCACTGGGTCATTTGAAAGACAATCGTCTTCAACGGGATCAGTACCTGGCGTGTCCATTTCATCCCGTCAAACACCTACAACTACTATTATGCCTAGACCTTCATCTTCAGCATCACAACCTATAGGTACATTTGGTGATTTGACTTCGCCATCAGAGCCTTCACCTAGATTAACTGTAACATTTGAGCCCTCGCCTGGAAACACATGGGCATCAAGCTTATCCACTGAAGTTTCTGAAAGAACTGTACCAGCTCCTGAAGGAACCACAGGAAGAAGAAATACTAGTAGAGTCCCAGGAGCTGAGTCTACAATAAAGGAAGGCAAGTATGATTAGCTGAATCTAGAGGGTTCCATGTGCCCAGGCAATGGTTGTCCTGGTTCAGACTAGGGTGTTGTAAAATGTTATATAATTAAATAAGATATTAGGTCCTGAAATTAGTGAATACTCATGTTTACCAAAGTGCCTTTATTCTAATATGAATTTCTGACTTCATGGTCAATTTGTTATCCTTCTTGTCTGAAATTATCAATCCTGGTATAGCATGGTGATGGAGTCAGGCACAAGGGAAGCCCAGGCTCTAAATCATTCCTTCTGATAACAAAGAAGTCAAGGCTCACCTGTGGGCTCTGCTGGTGGTTGTGTACCAGCAAATATAAAACCCAACTTATGATAAAGTTAAACAATATAACCAAGGGTCTGAGTTCTGAGTTCCAGTAGAAATTGTTAGAGATGATCCATTTTAATCATATAGATTTGAGATACATAACACAATGTTCACTCTTTTTACTAGCACCACATGTAATATTGGTTTTCTTCAACCAGAAATAGAAAAAGAACCATAGATCCACCACTCTTACGGTTGAAGGCATGGCCAAATTCACCACACCTGAGAAGTCAGGCAAGGGAGAAGGAGGATATGACTCAGAGAGCCACTTAGCATAAGGATGACTGATAAATGTAATGAATAATGGTAACCAGTATTTTGTATTTCATATCTCATTAGGTGATGTAGAGCATTTGTGGAAGAATAGGCAACTGCCTCCTCAGAGCTTAATTGAGAAATAGATTTTATAACTAATTGCTGAAATCAGAGGTGTGTTCTATGGGGCAGGACCGTAATCTGGGTTATGTAGCATGTATTAATTTCCAGGGCAGCCCATGTTTTCAAAATGTGCAATTTGTTAAAGTTTTCAAACAACGACATCAGGGAGAATTTCTGTTAGCAGGTGTAGGTGAGGCATTGCACTCAGGAGATCAGGTGGCTAACTTCCAGCACCATTCTCCCTCCTGTGGAAATGGTTATAAACTGGGCAGAAAGGATATTATATTTAAAGGGAAATGTCAGTGATGCCTCAGAAATTAGAACTTTAACTAACAACAAAGAAAAACAGACAAACAAAACAAAACAAAAAACAAAACCAACAACATAAAAAGCTCAGTCAGTGTAGATGCTGCCATACTATGCTTATATATAAGGACTATTCTATTTCAGAAGTTTCTCTAATTTTGTTACATTTGATTAATTTTATTGTCTGTGAACTGTGTGCCATGTGCTATGAGAACTTTATAAGAAAAGATTTGAACATTTTTGTGAAAGTTACTAGGTATTAAGGAAATTAAAACTACAATAATATCATAGCAGTTTGTGAGGTGTTAAAAGGTGAGCATGTTAAGCAGATAACTCCCCTTGTGACTAAAATCACAGGTTCAAGCCCAAGTAAGTGAATAAAAAGATCAGAAAGCCCACGTGACAATTGACTGTGTTATTAGAACTCATTGACTTTGTTTTGATCTTGACTAGCCCAGTGGTGCCCATTGGGATACACAGGAGTGCAAGGTGGAAACAGGGCTGTCACATAAAGTCGGAGTTCAGGAGTGACACCCATCCAGATCACTGTTTCCTAAGATTCAGGTCATTGCTCCTGGCTTTCTTTTTGACTTCAGGTCTCATATGTCCCAAGCCCAGTATTTGTATCATGAGGACCACTGTGAACAGGGTTGTCTGTTGGATTTTTGACATTTACATGATAATTACATCAAGAATGTAAATTATTTGTTTAAGGACCTCTTCTCATTTAATTATGGAACTATTTATTATTTTCTCATACTGCTCGTGAAAAACATAAACAAAGACATTATCCAACTTGGTGTCAGTTTTGCAGCCAGTCAAGTGGTGGAACTGCTGAGTTTCCCTCTTCCTAATGACTCCAAAGCCTCTGATTTTCACTGCAATACCATCTTCTTTAAAGAAAAATGCACCATGTTCTTTAATAATTCAGCAGAAAAACTTGCTTTTGAAGGAGTGGTTTGTTTTCATTTCTAACATCAACTAAAAAGATGCAAGTAATGAAAGGGCCTTAAAATTTTACCATACTGACTCCTTGCTCTATCTATTATTCTGAAACCAGCTTTAGAGAGTTATAGTGGACAAAATTATAATACTATTGCTTTATTAAGAATTTTGTAACATTCTTTTTATATCGTTCCAACTTGACATCAAGTTCATAAATACCTATATAGTAATTTACTTTTTCAGTGCTGCTAATTTTTCACGGTTATTGTGCATTAAATGTGTACGATAGAAAAATACCTAGATTAGCAAGATGGCTCGGGCAGTGAAGGTCCTTTCCTGTAAGCATGTAGAATGAGTTTGGTTGCCAGAACCCATGTAAAGGTTGAAGGATAGAGCTAACAAAGTTGCGTACTGTCCTCCATGTGTGAGCCATGGGACCTGCCTCGCTCTAGCACATACACATACACACCACCACCATCACCACCACNACAACAACAACAACAACAACAACAACAACAACAATGATGGGGGCTGGAGAGATGACTCAGCAGTTAAGCTCATTTTCTGCTCTTGCAATAAAGCAGGGTTCAATTTCCAGCACATACTTGGTAGTTCACAACTGACTATAACTAAAGTCCCAGGGGATCTGACACCTGCTTCTTATATCTGCGGGCAACAGGCACACATAGTGCACATATGTGCATGCAGGTAAAACACATAAGTATACATCAAAGAAGATCAACAACAGTAATAAAATTTCTTAGTTTTCAGAGTGTCACACAGAATGTAGGCTCTAATGAATAGACTAGTCTGGGCATAGTGGTGTACACTTTTAATCCCAGCATTTGAGAGGCAGCATTTGGGAAAATGCTATATAGTTCTGATATATAGAATATATACTGGAACATGTTTCATAACTAGATCTGTTGTCCCACAAGGACTACAGACACTTAAAAGCCTGCCTTGCTAACTACACACAATTCATATTCACTTTAGAACAAATTCAACTAAAGACATTTTATAAAGAAGAGAACTTTACAGTTTATACAAGGTCATAGGCACAGATGTCCAACCAAGGTTACTAAGAAAAAGCACGCCAATTCTTCACTTGCCAGTCTACTAACAATGGATCTATATCTCAATATTGTCATTGGACACTGCACAACACCCTTCTCCCCTGGTCGGGTTGAGATTTTCCTTCTTTGGCCTTGGACCTTTGTGTTGCAAGAGCACTTGAAATGAAGAGCATTAGCCTGTCTGTGTAAAGTTATTATAGAAATCCTTTACAACCCCTTCACTCCTGACAAGCATTTCACCTTTGAAACCCTGGGTAGGGGCTGAAGCTGGTCTTATAGCCCCTACAATACAATTTTTAAAATAATCTGCTAATAGACTCTATTGAAACTGGATGGATGGTCCAATTGTTCTGCAAAATTTCTCCTGAACATGAAAACTACATAAAGTTATTTATAATATCTCTAGCCTTAAAAGTAGAGATAACATAAATTAGCCTTAGAAATATCCCAATGCACAGGTTTCTTAGTCCCAAAAGCAATACTAATAATTAGTATTTTCTTGATATTTAAAATTTTTTTGAACCTACTAAGACATTGTCTTCTATTTCTGGGAGGTAAATAAGTATTCGTGGGAGAAAGTCACTTGCCCCTCTCATAGACTGTTAGGAATGTTGCCTCAGCTTGAGAAGCTGATCCCTCTGATTGCTTTTGAAATGGGATAGTCCGTGGGGTATTTCCACCACAGCAGGTGCCAGAGAAAGGGGTCTAAATAAGAATCTGTAGACTTCCAAAGAGTAAGTCTTCCAGAGACCAACAACCTTGTGATTCCCATGCCTTCTGTGTTTCAGTGACCACTGGGTTCATCCCTGCCACAACTGTTGCCCCAGGCAGTTCCAACACAGGTGAGTCAGTGCTGTAATGTGAGTATTCCATGTGCTCTCTTACCACTGCTTGCTTTGTTTGACTCACTGAAGGAGGATCACAGGGTGTTTTCTGTCATCATTACATCTTTGCCATTAATCTATTTCTTCTTTCTTTCTCCCAGAGGCCACAACTTCCCTACAAGTAAACGGAACAGTAAAAAGTGAAGGAGCCACAGTTGAGCTCTGAGGGGCTTGTACCTTCCCTCCTAGTTACTCCTTCAAATATTCTAAAAGCACCTATTTAATAAGCTTTATTTATAAGAAAATGATAGAAAAAAACAAAAGTTATATTGCCTCCATTATCTTCACATACAGACTTCAGTAGGTTGTGAATCCTTTGACAGACCTCCATCTTGAAAATTATTTACATTATTATTCATAACAGTAGTAAAATAAGAGTTATGAAGAAACAATGGAACTAATTTTATGGTTGGAGGTCACCATAACATGAAGGTTGAGAACCATTGTGTTAGATGATCATAAATCTAAACTAATGACCAATAAATGACATGGGAAGAAATTTCCTACCTGCATTCAAAGCAAATGGCGTTATGGTTGAGAACTGTCTCAGTAGACTTGATATAAAGTCATTGTATGGGACAGTTTCTTGCATAACTGGTCTCAGAGGTGGCTTTTGTAGAGCTCTGGTTCCCATTTGAAAAAACTACTAAGCACATAATTTGACTCATGAGCACAATTGTGTTCTTGTTTTAGAGACCTCTGTTGCAGTCTCTGGGGAAACTAAAGAACCAGTGAGATCTGATATACCTCAGATATGGACATTATATTTTTGTAGCAGTACAGGCTATACTTTCCTAGACCATAGTCTTTATTCCTTTCTTTGTTTCCTCTATCAGAGGTCACAACTTCCACAAAAGGCGGTGAAACTACCCATGGAGAAGTTTGCATAGTTGAGCCATTATTTTGTGAAGTTGGTGTGGGGGGGGCTTGTTTGCCTGTTTTTGTTTAATCAAGTCCTTCTTTGGATGACTGTCGTAAACCTGAGTGAAGAGGTAGGCTGAGGAAAGAGATGGCATTCTTCCTGTGGATACAGCCTGCAGGCGTGCCTAGGAATTCTATGGCCACCATGGATTTGTAAGGACTGACTTATATAGTTGAGACCACCACAGTATCGGTTAGCATCTTTATATCAGGACCATAATTATTGCATACAACTTACTTGTTTTTCCCAAAAAGTGTATGCTAACAGTGACCATCCTAGTGTTTGTGTGGTTTTCATTCCCTTCTGGTTACCAGAAGCTGGAATGGTGGCTGTTCCAGGAGAGAGATCTGAAGTGCTCTGTTCACTAGTACAGCTCAAGGAGGAACAACAAAATCAGAGGAGATGTTTAGAATGTTAGCAGGGGAAGTGATGTATCATTCTCCCTCTTTAAGAGATACCATGGTGATTTCACCTGGAGAAGCTGCAGCTCATGGAGTTTGAAGTTGCTCAACATGGATTAAATATCCATGAGAGTTTCATGATCAAGGAATTCTGTTTTAAACAGATGAAACCAAAACACTTTAAGTAATTGATGCATATAATTCAGAAAGATGATCATTTCTTCTTTAGGCACCTGTGTTATGGCAGGCATCCCTGTTTTATCAGGTGAGGGAGATCATTTCTCCCTCACCTTCAGTGGAACCTATGGAGAAAAAACCTCAGTGACTCATGGGAAGAAAAAGAAGTGAGATGGTTCATTCCTTCAGAGGTACTGGTTTGGCCAAAGGACCTCTGATGAATCAGATCCGCATAGCTTTTCCAGTTTTCCAATATTGTTGAGAAACATATTCTCTGTCAATCACCCAGGGAAGCAACCATATATAACTTTCCACACAAATATGTTCAAAGGAAAGAGGTAATAGTTATTGAAGTTTATTAATCTATTTAGACTGTCTACTCCGATGAGCTCAACACAATTCCTCACTTCCTCCACCAAATCCTTGAACCTCACATTCTTGGTTTTGCTTTTTCAGAGGCTACAACTTCAGCAGAGAATATTGAAACCTATGGGAGCAGAGGGACAGCAGGTGAGGCCCGGAAGCTCCCAAAGCTGGGTGTGGGCTTTCCGTGTGACCGCTGGGCTTGCCTGGGAGGAGGTTTGGTTTCCTGTAGAGTGCTGTGTAGTACTTTGGATATTTTATTTCAACTGAGCATATTCTGAAAAAATCCTCTCATTATCAGCAACTAGTCTCATATCCATAACTTCCTGAAGACTGTTGTCTGTATAGTCAGTTTGAGAATGGCTTTTGGCATTGCACACACTGCTAAAGTGTTAGAGGAAGGAGAAGAAACACTCTGACATCTGAAAGGCATCCTATCCTATAAAATTTGCGGGGGGGGCATTATTTGCTTTGTTTTGCTTGTTTGTTTTGAGACAGAATCTCACTGTGTAGTCCTGGCTAGCCTAGAACTATGTAGACCAGACTGTACTAGAACTCAGAGAGAATCATCTGCCTCAGTCTCTGCCTACAGAGTGCTGGAAGATTACAGACATTTGCCATTAGACCTGGCTTATATGAAGGGGATTTTTGACATAAGAGCAAAAATGACATTAAGCCTTGGCTCATATTCTTGGCACAATCAAGTATTTTTCTGGTTTTTTTAAATCACATGATAGGTACCTGTGTAGCATCAATAGGCCAAGCAGCTGGAATTGTGTCCCAAAGAGAAAGGAAGCCACCTTGTTCCCCATTTCATCATAGATAGAATTTCTGGGAAGGGCTTCAGATGGGAGCATTCCTTCTTGGATTACTTTATCCATGTGGGTCATAGATCATTTCAACTCATGAGGAAACTGTGAGGGGAAATCTGAGAAACATGCATTGGGTTCTTTTCCAGACAGGTCCCTAGTGAGTCAGTGTGAGGATTTGAGGTCCTTTGTTTACTAGCTAGTGTTGGAGTTAACCTGGAAGTTTCCAGAGGTGAGCCAATAAACTGCCATCGAATCTTCAATGGCTTCATCTATGGGGTGATTCGTCCTCCATTGCCCCCTGCACAGGAGAAGCTTAGCTAGCTTCTCCAGTCACCTATCTTGATTTCACCCCTCTCAGAAGCCACAACCACTTTGGGAGAAAGCTGGACACTGAAAGTGGAAGTAATCTCAGGCATCAGGTACCCCTTCCAGAAATTTCTTGAAGCCCCTCACAAAAACCCTTTCCATTTCTGATATTTGTCCAAATATTAGGAAAAAGTTGTATCAGATGTTTAATATTTGATGCCAATGAATACCATTCGAACACACTGGCATTTCTTATTTGTGCTTCAGGGATCTATCAATAAGGCATAATGGGATTCATAACCCTGAAAGTTATATCGGAGATCCAGCCAAAATCTACTTCCCTGTGACTAAACCCAGGCAAAAAAACCTACGATAACAAATGTCTTCTGTAAAGTTACCAAAGGAGCAATATGTTGTATAGAAACATCTCAATTGTCTTAAAACCACAAAGCCAGAGAGATAAGTTTATTACTGAACAGAGAAAATTAAGGGTTTTTTTTTCTTTAGAGCGTATACCCAATATCACTGTCCACAATCAGGGTGAAGATTTAGCTATGTTTGCTAAGTAAGTTCTTATGAGATGGACTTCTCAGGAAATGTCTTCATTTATTTTGGTATATGATCCCTGCAAATAAATAGGGAGTAATATATATTGCTGAGTGAATTAGATGGTTGGTACGTGGGAAAACTGTTTAATCCAGGAACAGAAAGGCTGACGGCAGCACACGTTCGAAGGACTGGACTGCTACAGAGATGCCGCCATCTCTAATCGGCACCTCCCAGAACGGTCCAGCGCACAATCCCCAATGACAGCGTGTGCTGTGTGCCTTGGCTGCATCAGTGCAAAGCATATTCTTCATTCTTCATCGTATCTTTGTCCCTTCTCGTTCCAGGTACCACCCGTGAAGATGTAAGAGGGACTGAGACATCTGGGAGTTCCAGCACAGGTGAGAGAACCATTCAGAAAGAAGGGCACAAGGCTCTGCCTGTGTGTCAGTGCCACAAATTTCTTCCTATGTCCCTAGTCCCTGTCTTTCATCTGTTTCTCTCCTCTTCTCTCAGAAGCCACAACTTCCACAGGAGTCCATGGAACCATGGCCACAGGAAACAATGTAGGCTGGAGCAATCTGAGGGTGTGGCTTTTGAGTGGTGATAAATTACAATTCCAGCTTGTTTCTTGGTAACAGGAAAAGTGGCCTTCCTGGAGTTCTCATTGAGGTCAACAGCGTCTTCATTTGTGATGAGGTTTTGGATCAACTGAGGCAGATTTTAGGAGTCCTCCCACAGGTGGTTCTCTGTGAACTAGAGTGGACGTGGCAGTTGTCTGGATGGGTTCAGTTTTCCATTTGTCAATGCAGGAATCACAACATCAGCTGGAGATGTATATATACAGGCTTGGAGAGTTCAGGTTAAACAGAAGGCCGAAACATAAAATAAAACAGTTTCCCTTAATATTAGCAGATTCTTCCTTGAGCAGGAACCAGACAATGTGCCATGGTTGGCCGTTCTTTTAGGGCAGAAATTCTCAACTTGTGTTGTGACCCCTTTGTGGGGTTGGAAGACCCTTTTACAGGAGACGCATATCAGATATCTTGCATATCAGACATTTACATTACAATTCCCAATAGTAACAAATTTACAGTTATGAAGTAGCAATGAAAGAATTTCGTGGTTTGGGGTCACCACATGAGGAGCTGTATTAAAGGGCTACAGCATTAGGAAGTTCAGTTGAAAACCACTGTTTTAGGATGATGATGAATTCTGACTTTGGTCATTACTCCTTCTTTCCCTCTTTATGTCAGACATCACAGTTCTCTGCCATGACTTGACTTTGCATCTGGTGGTCCCAGCGTACGGAAGCCAATGACTTAACAGTAATGGAAGGAATTTAGTAATGGGACCCTGCAAACACATAGCAAACTTTACCAGTCATGTGCCTCTGAACTTCTTTGTTGTTATTAGAGGCAACAACTTCTTTAAGTGGCAGGACCTCAGATGCTGGAGTTCAGCTAGATCGGCCCAAAGAGCTAATTATCTTCCCCCTTTTTTAAAACTGTCTTATGTAAGGAATTTGGGGGGGAGTATTTTCCTCAGCTCTTCTTTGAGTTCAAGGTGCCTGAATGATCACACATTCCTCCTATGAACTGCCTTTCTGTGTTTCGAGAAATTGGTATAACAGTGATCATGAATAATATGTCAGCAGAAGCATTCTAAACCCAGATTCTAATTTTGGTCTCTGGAGGGATTCACAAATTACTCCCTCCTCCTGTGATTGCAGTCACCACAGGGGTGACTACTGGTACAACTCTAGCCCCTGAGAGTTTCCTCACTCATGAGTCATGAAAACGGTTTGGGAAATTTGTCTCTGAACAGCAGAGGCTGCTGCCTCTCCTAGGGACAGTGTGCAATGTCAAAGGGCTGCACATTTCCCCAGTGTTCCCACGCCAAGCTTCCTTCCACCTGTGTTTGGGGCTACAAGTTCTGCAGAAGTTATAGCGTACACTAGAGTTAGAACAGGAAATAGCGGCATTTTCAGCCTTGAGGGGGGTTGGTGACCCTCTGGGGTCTGTAGTAGATGGCAAATGTGAGCACAAGGACAGAAACAGGGTTGTGTGCTTCTTTTGACAAAAGGCACGTGATCTATTTTTGCTGTGCTGCTTTCAATTTATTCGATAAACTGTCAAGTGAGCCAAGCATGGTCCTCTTCCGTTCAGCCGTTCACCCCACACAGTACTCTCTTAGACAGGATTTTGTTTCTCTCATTGTCTTAACCATCCTGCTGTTTAGGTGTTACTTCAGGTTCAGCTGGAATTTCCAGAGACCTAGAGAATTCCAGTTCTGGGGAGCAGATGTTTAATTCGGCCATTATCATGGATTTTTTTTCTCATGACTACCCCCTAAATTTACCCCCGCAGGAGTCCCCACGGAAGCACCAGGCAGCCAAAGCACAGGAGGAAACACAGGTGAGTGCAGGAAAATCGCTTCCTCCTGAAACGTTAACCCTAGCAAAAGCATGAGCCTTTGTAAGAAATGGATTTGCTCTTTGGATACAAAGGCTCCTTCATTGATGATACGAAACATGAATTTGTTCAGATCCATCCTGTTCTTACGGGGGCGGGGAAGCACTGCTATGTTTTCTCCGGCTGGAACTGGAATGCCAAAATGAATGTTAGCTGTACCACCCTTCAGAGGTCCATGTGGCTTTGTTCCTATGGAGATGAGCTGAGGGTTCTGGGCAAGGAAGTAGGCCATAATGGGGGCCAGCGAGAACAGGGAAATTTCCATTTTATGATTCAGCTTGGAAGCCATTTGGAAAAATAAAAAAAAAGGTTTCCACCTGACTCTTTGGAAGATGTAGCATGCAGTCTGAGAGCTCTATGTTGTTTTAAATTAGGTCCCTTTGCTGGTCTCAGTCTTACAATCCTATCTCAGACTTCCAACCTCTGGGATTCCAGGCTGCGCCACCGTGCCTAACTTAGTCTGAGATTCCAGAGAAGAAGCTTATGGATGGTGCTGGTTCTCGAATAATCTAGAATTACTTACTTTTGCAGATTCCACTTCAGTAGCAAGTGAAGTCACAACCAGTGCCCACATATCCCAGCCAGGTAAAATGTAGAGATCCAGTGGGCTCAATCAAATCCTATGAAATGTATCTCATTCACATGGGGTCTACCTTGCACATGATTATGCCATTACTGAGATGAACACACACAGCCTACATGGATTTTTACTATTGTGAATAAAACATTGTGTTATCATCCTCTTTTCTCTAGAAACAACTACAAGAGCAACAGAGAGTCAAGAAACTGAAAAGACAACAGGTCAGTATGAGGAGACCTCCAATCATTTAATGGTCCAAAGGCATTTCTTGTACTTAAACGTGGCTTTGTATTATATATACGTTAAAAGCAAAACCTTCAATAAGAATCAGTGATTGCCACATCGTAACCTTTGTAGTAAGGATACAGGATATTATAGGCACAGGTATCATTGTTATTGTTCATTTATTTATCAACCAAAAATATATGAAAAAATTATGATTCC
The DNA here is from genome assembly GCA_001685075.1 of Bramus lutescens. NCBI lineage: Eukaryota > Metazoa > Chordata > Mammalia > Rodentia > Cricetidae > Bramus > Bramus lutescens. The sequence continues at coordinate 11,060 of LOEQ01008969.1, read as the reverse complement.
ATGGACGAGGAAGAGAGCAGATGGTTCCTTTCTGTTTTCTAATTGATAGTCATGACTGAAGGCACAGAAATGAAGATGGTTGAGTTTTATACTGGCTAGGTGGGCAGCAAATTTCTACCAAACCTGAGAACAGAGACATAATGATGCATGGGTGAATTCAGAACTCAACTAGATGCTTGCAACAGAAATGTAAGGGTCAAGGAAGAAGATTAGGAAATATAAATATACATAAAGTTTATGAAAAAGTTGAATTTCTAATTTAAACATGACTCCATCTTTACAGCAATGAGACCTCCCCCTTAGATTTTATCAAGAGAATGGCATGCTCAGTGCCCTGGAGGAAGTGACTCTGACAGCGGTGTGGAAATTAGATTATTCTGTTGTATATACCCATCATTTTTCTCTCCTATTGCTGGGTTCTACTATTATTAAAAATCAGGAACTATTCCAGTTTGCCTTAACAAAGGGTTAGAGGCATTTAATCTTCCAAATTTTCACTTATTTTACTACTTTATTATCAATTTTTGGTAACAGTTGTTAGAGTTGCTTTGAATAAATATGTAGAAATTGGAAGTTTCTTTTAAGAATGCCCATCCTAGGCCAGTTTGTGTTTCTTTTCTTTTGGTAGGGTGGGATAACAGTACAATTTTGACTTAGAATTTGAATTTAGAATTTTGTAAATATGACTGGCCCATACCTGTGAAGTTCAGAAACTTAACAGTATACACGCATTTCATTTGCTTAACGCATTTGGGAGGGATAGAACAAAATTAAAGCCTTTCAAGAGGTTGAAAAAAGGATAAATGTTCTAAAGATCAAAACTATCTTATTATAATTATATTCCCTTGTAGTAAAATCATCCCTTACTCTTTATTCACTGGCCTTTTCATTTGAATTGTTTTCCAAGAAAATTTTCAATAGAAGTCTAGTTTTTACTCTCAGTGCATATTTCTCTTCCATTAAACCTTGAGGTCTAAAAGAAACACCCAACAATAGCAGGCTGTCAAATGCTCTAAATGACACAGAAGGGAGACGGGTTATATATCTGTAAGCCTGACTGTATGGTTAATTATTTCAACAATGTAGTAATGAATCAGATAAATGTATTGTCCCCAAAACTATGACTCCATTCCAGAAATTCCAGAGACTAACAGGTTTTCTGTTTCACACAGCATGTTCAGGCTTACTTCCACCAGCCCCAGGTGAGTGACCCCCACTGTGGGGAAATTCTTTGGCAACAGCTCTTCCTGTACATCAGGGGTCCAGCACATGAATGGTCATGAAAGGTTATCAAACAAACTGAGTACATGAATCTGGCTTTTATTTGTCAAATAATATATGTTATTTTCTCATTCACAAACAACTGTGGCCAAGCAATAAACACTGATTTACCTGCAAGCTCTTTCATGAAATTATGCATCTTGGCAAGAGGTAGAAACTGTTACTGCTCTCATAACAGTGAGCATTTAATGAACTATGTAATACAACTTTGAGGGGTTTGTTCTAGTTGAAAATTGCAAGTTTGTTGGTGTTTAATAATTTCTGAGAACTTTATTGAGTTCCCACTACTTTCAAGATAATGTAATAATGTGTTTTGCAGAGAGCATTTAATAAAGAAAATAATTTTGACCTCATCTAGTGAGGAAATGGAAATTTAAAAAAAACACAGTTTTCATATAAGGCAGACAATAAAGTTCACAATAAGAAGTCAATAGATGTACTGTAGAGAATGTGGGCTTTAGAATTGGAATTTGAAAGCAATACGTAGGCTAGTCTAGATCCAATAAATGAGAGGGCAGAGTTGATTAAAGAGGCAGCTTTAATATGGGAGACCTTGGAAACTAGAATAAAGTATTCGTTTTAAAAGACTACCATTTGAAATAAAAGCAACCAGACAATTAGGCATTAAGAAAACTGCTGTAGCTGTGGTGCAGAGAACTGACTGGACCAGAAAGGAATCTGTGCAGTTGATGATGATGAGGTGGATTAGCCAAGGACAAAGAAAGGAAAGGTTTGAAGCGAGGGTAAGAGGAAGGGATTTGTTGGCAATATGAATGTGAAACTGCAATTACCTAAGTCTGGATGCTTTAATAATCAAACTGTGCTTGGGGCAAGAAGACACAGTCTGTTTTGTGTGTTTATGTTGGAGATTATTGAAGATCTGTTGGGGAATTCTATATTCATAGAGATAGAGCTGTGTCCAGGACTTAAAAGTGTAGAGGTGCTCAAACGGGTTTCAAGTTGGAGAGCCTTCCACTTAGTGCTGTACATCGTGGAGAAAAGTTCCATTGAAAAGACTAGAGACAAAATGAGAGGCATAAAGAAGAGCTTCTAGTACGGACAGGGTTTCCTGAATGTTAAATTTAAAGAAAGGCAAACACTTTCTTGAATATGAAAGTTAATATTACTTATGACAGGGAATTTAAATAATTGATAAAGGGAATTTGTATCTTTGGTTTTGCCAGTGATGTCTTGATATTTATTGAATTGTAGAGATAGAAAGCAGTTTTATCAGTCAGTAAACTGGATAGTGTACACACGCATGCACACACAAAACAAAACAAAAGAACAACACAATGTAATATCCCTATTCAAACACTTTGCTGGAAGTAGGCATCCATTTTCATAGGCAGGTGTCATTTATCCACCTTCAGGTACAATGTCTCCAAAAACTGACCTTTGAAATCCTGGTATCAAATACCATATGGGCCCCTGAAGGTTATCTATAAATAGCAAGTGGTTGTAATTTCAACCTTTATTAACATTTGTTACTTTATATTAACAGTGTGTCATGGTCCACTGGGAGAAGAGAAATCTGTAAGTATAAAGTTATGTTCTACTTTAACCTATTTCCTTCCTGACTCTTTGTGAAAAATGTCTCAACATGGTTTGTCTCTGTAGGTGGGAGACACATGGACGTCTAACTGCCACCAGTGTACCTGTACTGAAGCACAGGCTGTAGCCTGCAAACCTAAAGAGTGTCCTTCTCCACCCACCTGCAGAACTAGAGAGAAGCTGATAACGTTCAAATCGAATGATTCCTGCTGTGAAATCAGCCACTGTGGTATGCATCTGTAATATGTTATATGAACTGAATCTGTACATCGTTTGCCTGATGAGACATTCAAGGGATGTTTTTGAGCTAATATGTCACACATGACATTAGGATCTGGTAAATATAACAGAATTGATACTTCTTAAAACTTATCTTTATTGTAATGAAGAAAAACCTAGAATTAAGGGATAGTAACAACATCATTGGGTTAAAAGGAAATATTATTTTAAGGAAAGCATAATTTATTGATAGGTATGATTTCATCTGCAAATTCTCCTTCATAAATATTAAGGAAGTATATTACATTTATTTTTCAGAACCAAGAACATGTTTATTTAACAATGCTGATTATGAGGTAAGCCTTTTTCTTCGCTATTTCTTTAATATAATCATATGAATAAATGCAATGCTAAGCCACACTAGGGGGTTTTCAGTGTATAATAAAAAAATGTTTTTAAAAATGGTTCTTAAAAGACCAAGGATAAGTTCTCCTCTGTCCACAGTAGTTATAGAAAACGCAGCACTTGGTGGGACTAAGGGAAACTGTGCTCTCAATCGTTAACCAGCCAGCAGTCGATCTCAGAACAGAAGTTCCCCAGGGTCCTACCAGATGGAGAAGGCATATTGTGCAACATTGATTTCAATGAATAGAGTTCAACTGTAATTACAACCAGAATGAGCAGATGGCCAAACTTCCAGCCATCAAACAAGCAACTTCGAGGGCTCCACTCACTCAGGGGCTTAGTCTGTACAGGGCTGGATCTGGACTGTTGAGCTCACTTTTGGGGCAGGGCTTCACTTTCTACAAAAGGCTTTGTGAAACCAAAGATGTCCAACAATTCCTGAACTGATATTATTTCTCTCAGCTGGTGTTGATAAATACTTAAAACTCAAACTAAACAAGGCATGCTAAGAAACACATAACGGGGTGCTTGTAAAATTCAACTGGCTCACATTCCATTCTGATCTCAATTTTCCATTTCCAAACTGGTGTGACTGTAGAAACCACAAAACCTAATAAGACCCAAAAGGAAATTCTAGTGACTTGCATGTGAAAGAGTTGAAGTCATAAAATTTCAGTTTAATAAGGAATTTATCTTTTGACCTAAAGCCCTAAATCAGTAGTTTTCAACCTGTGGGTCACAACCCACTTGGGGGTCACCTGAACAGAGGTCACGTATCAGATATCCTGCGTATCAGACACTTATGTCATAATTCACAACAGTGGCAAACTGCAATTATGAAGTAGCAACAAAATAATTTTATGGTTGGTGGTCAGCACACATGAGGAACTGTATTAAAGGTTACAACATCATGAAGGCTGAGAGCCACCGGCTTGAATTAAACATTGTTTCTCAGACTGTGCTTTCTGTCAATGCTGGACAGAAGTTAATTAGAAAACAATCCAAAGAGTTTTAACAAAGACAGAAGTAAGGCAACTTGGGAGGATTGTCGTTAACCCTACTATAAATATTTGTTTATTTTTATGTGTATATGTGTATTAGTGTTTTCTGTTATGTGTTTAAATATAAGTTTTTTATTTATTATGCATATTAATTTGCATGTATGTATGTGCACCACATGGGTTCTTGGGGCTCTCGGAAGACAGAAGAGTGCCCTGGGCCCCCAGGAACTGAGGTATAGATGCTGAGCCACTATTTGGGTGCTGGAAACCAAATCCTGGTCTTCTGGAAGAACAACAAGGATGCAACCACTGAGCAATCTCTTCAGCCTTCTTAGTCCTCATTTAAACTTTTATCTATTATTGGCATGTGTGCATGCAGCATGTTGCATGTGTGAAGGCCAAGGGTACCTATTGGGCATCAGTTCTCTCTCCCTACAGTGGATTCCTAGGATCCAACTCAAGTTATCATTTTAGCTTGCAGAAAGTGCTTTTACCACGAGTCTTAATTCAATAAATCTCTTTGTGTCATTTAGATGTCATACTTTTCTTGAAGCATAGAGCACAGCAATTGGTGAACATCTTGCTTACTATGAAACATTCATTTTTGAAAAATATTCTTAAACATATAATACAGTGACTGTCATAAGATTTATGTTGAAGATTGGGAGTCTTGAAGCAGTCCATGTCCCCAGTGGAGAATTTTGACTTATATTCACTGAAGTTGAAGAACCACCTTTCCTTAACAGTTTATAACAACTGACAGTGTCTCTTTACAGACCCTAAAATAAGAAATTGCATCCCCTTTCTTTCTTTTTTCTCTTTTCTACCAGTTTTTAACTAGTAAGTTAAATTATATTCTAAGGCAAATAACTGCTTTCCTCCCCTAATCACCTTTCAGATTGGTACATCCTTTGATGACCCTAGCAACCCATGTGTCTCCTACACCTGCAGCAGCTCTGGCTTGGTGGCCGTGGTTCAGAACTGCCCAAAGCAAACCTGGTGCACAGAAGTAAGTCATGGTCTAACAAAGGCGAGCAAGGTCACCACTCAAGCTCAACTCAGACCCTTCTCATCTTTCGGCTCCTTTGAGAAAGTAGTCTTTGGCCAGGAGATATAAATCTGTTGTCAGTTGCATGGAACTTTATACAAATTCCTGCACCGAGAGCTAGGTGATTCTAGAAACATCAGTATATTGAGTCTATTCCTCACACCAAGAAAGGCCTTTGTTTTCGGGCTCCATAAAACTTAATTTAGTGCTATTCTGAAAGTAGGTTATTATAAAATATTAGCTATTCTTATATTTATTTCTTTTAACTTGTGTGTGAGTGTTTTATCTCCATGTGTGTCTGTGCACTATGCTCATGCCTGGTATACTCAGAGGTCAGAAGAGGGTATTGGTTTGCTGGAAATAGAGTAGGGATGGTTGTAAGATCTGGAAACTAAAGCTGGGTCCTTTGTAAGGACTACAAATTCTCTGTTCCTGTCTCTCTTTCTCTCTCTTTGTGTGCTTATAAACTTGGCTATATATTCATATATATACATATACATATATATGTAACAATAATAAAGAATGCAAAGTCATGAATTCAAAAGGGAGATTGAGTGGGGGCATGAAAAATATTTGATGATGTAATTGGATTTTAATTAAATTTTTAAAATTTGCTCAGGACAACAACAAATAAACAACCATTCTACCTATTAAGCCAAATCCCCCTTCACTATTTTAGAAACAAAACTAAAAACCATCTTTTTATTGAAAGTTCATGGTTAATTACTTCCTATAAAAATTCAAATTCTCTAAAATGACACATATCTGTACTTCCTATAAAAATTCCAATTCTCTAAATGACACATGTCTTTGTGCCACAACCATCATTTCTCTGCCTTGGTATTTTAGTTTCTGTTACTGTGATGAACACAATGATCAAAAGAGCTTGAAGAGGAAAGGATTTATTCATTTCACAGTTCTCATCTCACGTGTTGCTAAGGCAGTCAGGACAGTAACTTAAGGCAGGAACCTGGAGACAGGAGCTGATGCGGAGGCTATGGAAGCGTGCTGCTTAGGGGCTTGTGCTCATGGCTTCCCACGCTGTGTTCTTATCCACCCGGGGCTACCAACTGCCTTCAGTGAGTTGATCCTTCTTTATTAACAATTAATCAAGAAAATTTCCCCACAAGCTTTCCTACTGGCCAGTCTAGTTGGTATATTTTTTTAAACGAGATTCTCCTCAAATGGTTCTAGTTTGTGCCAACACACTCAATGGATGTTGCTTTTTTATATTAATTAATACTCAGTATTAAATTATCACTTTTCTTTCTGAATCTATAATTTATAACATAGCTTAAAGCATTAGTTTAGAGTTCAAACCCTATATTTCAATAGTTTACTTGGGTTTCATCTTAAGAATCAGGAAGGTTTGGATTCAAAACAAAGCTAACGTACAGATCTTAAGTAAAACAAGCTGATGGCATCTGGTATTGTGTTAAAGAGTTTTTCCTTTAAAGTAAGTGAAGCATAATTTGTTTTTGTATTTGCATATTCTTTTTCCTTTTCTTCCTGTCGCTGCAAAATTTTACAGTCTTAAGCACCCAGTCTCATGTTTATTACCAAGTTCAACACTTTCTGCTCTTGCCTAATTCTAGAGTTGACATCAGCATGCTCATCTCTTTCCATTTCCCCTTCCTGTGGCTACTTTAGTATATTGAGAAATGTCATATTCCATTCAGCAATAAATATTTCAATTTTTTGTTCCTACAGGGAGAGAGAACCTACGATTCAAAGAAATGCTGCTATACATGTAAGTTAACCTCTCTACATAGAAAATATCTAAGTGGTTGAAAAAGTAGCATTTTCTTAAGACAGAATGGAAGATCATTAATGGAAACTTTACCAGTTGTGTTAAAATACAGAAACCTGGATTGAAATAGAAGCTGTCAATTGATAAGCTTGCAAAGGGTGTTACAGTTGCTTGTTGATAGCAGCAGCTTTTCTTGTAAAAACAATGCGCAGTTATATTTGCAAGGGATTTTGTTTTGATTGCTGTGTAAAAAGCAGATGACTTTTCTATCCTAACACCAGAAGTCTGCATTGTTAATATATGTATTAGAACGCACGTTTATCTAATCAGCAATGAGAAACTGCTCATCAGCGATGTCCCATCATCTTCTCTGCTCAGCCTGGCTCCTCTTCCTTTCTTTTACTTATTGCTCCCTTTCCCCTTATCCAGAACTATAAGAAATAATCAGATAATATCTATCCAAGTCTTCACGAAGTTCCTTTCACAACCAGGGCTGAGATAGTTATTTCCCTTAATAACACGGCAAAGTAGTTGGCGTGCCTCTTGCCTTTGGTTAAGATAATGTACACCTAGTAATAGTTAAGATTCTAACACTCACGTCTTTGTCCATTGTGCATTTTGCTTTAGGTAAGAGTGAGTGCAGAACTTCTCCCGTGAATGTGACCATCAGGTATAATGGCTGTAGGAAGAGAGTTGAGATGGCCAGATGTGTAGGAGACTGCAAAAGGACCCTCAAGTAAGTTTTCCTTTGAATGTGTTCCACACTTGGTGCTTAGAGAAAAATTAAGCAAGATCATGAAGGGGAGTTTGACAGGAAAGCCTGATTAGGATGCAAAGGAAGAATATATAAAATACTAAGACCTGAGGATTAAAAGTAATCACTTTAGCCCTCAGTTATTCTGAGGTCACTTTCTAAACATGCTTAACACATCTGTGATAAATGCATTCAATTTCCTGTAGTGACTATAGAGGATTCATACTCCAGGAAGTACATTGCCAAATCATTCTAAAGTTGAATTTTAGAATGACACGTATGTTTTCCTTAATATACAATTTTACATATAAATTAATTTAGTGAGAATAATTATAATTTGACAGTGATTTAAAATCTCTTATTTACATTTTTTTGCACCATAATGTTCCTGTTATTCGGTGACAACTCTTCCTTCTTAATCTCATTCTTGTTTCAAACGACAGTTCTCACTAATCAGCATCAGAGTTTTGTAGTTAGAAGGGAACCAAGGTCTAGAAAAAGATCACATTAAGTCAAGGCTAGTAAGCCTTTTAAGAAAGTCATTAGAAAATTTGATAAAGCATTGCTGTCAAGTTATGTGATGCTTACAAATGTTTCAGAATATTGATTAATGGTTTCCGTTCTCTTAGGTACAATTATGAGACCTTCCAATTGGAGAATTCCTGTGTTTGCTGCCATGAAGACAACTATGAATACAGGGACATCGCCCTAGATTGCTCTGATGGCAGCACCCTCCCGTACAGATACAGGCACACTACAACCTGCTCCTGTCTGGACCAGTGTGAACAGTCTACAGCCAGCTAATAGCTGCATTGCCTTTCCTGTTGTATTGTTGTAGACAGAAAAGTAATTAAGTAGTGAGAATGGATAAACCTGAGAATGTCTTATTCACAAACCAAGGCTCGCAATGAGGCATTTCCTTCTGTTGTTGACTGTGCCTGGAAAATAAATGTGATTGTGCAAGTACTTAGTGAGAATGTGGAGTTATTTACACAGTATTAATTCTGCAAGTTACAGAGAACGCAGGCCAGTCAGGAATCTCAGTGCCCTCGGGCCAGTGCGGTTTCATCCCCNACACACACTATTCAGTTCGGTTCCAGTGTACTCTTGATTCTTCTCCATTTCCGGGTTCCAGCTGCACCACTGCTTTGACCGTGCCACATCCCCCTCCCCTGTGACACTTTGACTTGTTCATAGTCCTCAGGAGTTCCACGTCATTTCTACTCTGGCTTCTCAGAGGCATTTTTCTGGTTGTTTCCACAGCATTTGACATCCATGATGCAGCCTTTGTGGATGCCTGCAACTTTTATAACTGCATCGTGTTTCTCTTTTCATTTTACTCCAGTGTTTTGATATCTGTTTATCAACATCGGCTCACAAACCAAGGGATTTCTCTCTTATTCCGAACACACTGCCATCACTGTGTTTTAGAGGTTATAGTTAAATAGGTGCCCTGAAATAGCAAACTCAGAAGATAGGAAAGATTATTCCTTCTCCATGCACAAGGGTAGGTAGGCATGGTTATGCCTAGCATCCTCCTCCTCCTTCTCCAGTTTTTGTTCTATCATTTCAACATGCATTGTCCATCTTCTACCTTGATGGCCCAGAATGATCCCCTCTCTTCCCTACTTTCTCAGTCTCCATCCAGCTAACAAAAGAGAGGAATGGAAGATGGGAAGTGATTGCTGTTTGTTCCTTTGAGAGCAAGACCTAGAAGTTGTACACATTCTTCCATTAACACTCGATTGGGGGAAATATAGAGTCCAATAGTATCATAAATGATGATTCTAAATGAAGGTGTAATAATTAACTACCTTTGTAAAAACATGCAATTAGGAGCTTTCATCAAAATCCTGTTCAGTAGATGAGAAATTGGTTAGTCAAATTAATAAATGCAAAGCAAGTTCTAGGAGGTACCAGGAGAATTGCAATTTGAGTCATCACTGAACTAAGGTTACCATGAGAGTTCTCTGATGTATTAGCACTTATTCTTCCCAAATTTACTTCATATATGTTGAGAATACACAAGAAGATCATTTCCAGTGGTTATCCTCTTTGGGGATTGCCTCATTGTGAGATTCCCGCTTCTGGGGAGAAGGGTGTAGCTTCCTGTGATGCTCATCTCTCTAACCACAGCCAGAATTTGTAGCCTCCCTATGGTGCTGGCAAGTGATACCACAGAGACATCACAGTGCCTTGACTTTTTTCTCCACATGAAAAAGTCAGTGCACAAAAATCTCCAGTTCAGTGTCTTCCATTAGGGAACTTAATCTGTACTGTATATGCTCCATTCTCTAGACTCATTAGATGGCTGTGCTATTGAAGTCTGAAGACTGAATGGGGAAGGGTGCAGTTATTGGCTCACTTATGTCTTTGATGGTTGAAATGAGCTACATGATGAACCCTTCTCTACTATAGTGTCTTATCCTCTTCCCCTTGCTGCCCTTAAACAATATGCAGGTTTCTTTATGTCAAGTGTGTTGTTTTAAAGGTCTTAAATTGCAAGATTATCTCACCACAGAAGTAAAGTTAACTAAAACTCAAAATGTGGAGTTATGATTGGTGGGGGCTAAAATGCTACGGAATTGTGTGTAAAATGGCCAAGTCTTTTGGAAAATTAGGAAGTTCCTCATCATGGTAAACATACAATTAAGCTCAACCCCCTAAACTTCCTACTCATTCTGCAGGGGCTCCTATTCCCGGCTACTGCCCCTCTCTTCCTACCCCATCCCAGCTTGCATTCAGGCACCCCCCCTTCCCTTCTTAGGGGCCATAGATCTCCGAGCTCAGCCTGTTTGGATGCTGGGACTGGGTGGTGAGTGCAACCAGGCAGGCATTCCTTTGTTTCAATAGCCTCCCAGCAGCAAGGTAGGCCTTTTGTCTTCAAGGTCCTGGGCCAGAAAGGACTTGAAAACTGAAATGGAGAAATGAAGAAAACACAAACTGAGGGCCAGTTGGATATGGAAAATCTAGGTAAATGCACAAAGACTTCATAGACAAGCATAACCAACAGAATACAAGAGATAGAAGAATCTCAGATGCTGAAGA
>LOEQ01008967.1:5731-30992 GCA_001685075.1 Bramus lutescens | reverse complement strand
GCTCCCGGAACCTCGCGGTCACGTAGCGCTCGGAGTCTCGGACCTGTGTGCGTGCGGGGCGGGGTAGGAGGCCTCGTCCAGGTCGTTCACCTTGGTTGCCATTTCTCAGCTGGAGAAGGCTCCACTGTAGCTTCCTGGGGCGACACTACTGTAGGGTCAGGGTGATTTAACCAAGGTTGCCCAGCCTGGCTTACCAGCCCTTGACATCGCCCCATCCTGGATCCTTAGGGAGCCCAGGTTGTTTTTTATTTGTTTTCTGAGGGCGCAGGACTGGGGTTTCTTATGTCTAGAGCCAGGCTGGGGCCAGCGAGCAGCGCGTAAAAGTAGAATCTTCAGGCTCAGTTGGGGGCAAGACTTCGACTTGAGACCCCTTGTTAAAAGTGTGTTTAAACCACACAAGACACAGGGGTAAGAGGAGTGTGTGTGTGTGTGTGTGTGTGTGTGTGTGTGTGAAGAGGTTACTCATGGAGCTTTATATGTAGTATACAAACAAACTTCAGCTGGTGGTGGCAGTCTATATGTGTTTCAGACTTTGGAACGGTAAATGTGGCATTTTAAGATGGCAGTTCTTTTTCAAAATGTATGCCTTGTATTGTGCACACACATGAATGTCCTCGTATGTGCACCCAGGTGTGTAGAGGTTGGAACTGCTTACAGAGATTGATTCTCCTTCACGGTATCATGCAGTGTGGGTTCCTGGGATTGATCACATATGGGTCAGGCTTGGCAGCAGGTGCCTCTACCTGCTGAGCCATCTACAGGGTCCATGTCAGAGGTCTGTCTTTCTATCCTTTCCTTCCTTCCTTCCTTCCTTCTTCTTTTTTAATCAAAGCTAATTATTTTGAGTTGCTGCACAGGCGAGCAGTTACTTGATTCAGGCTGAATCAGCCCTTACCATAAAAATGAAAGTTCTACTCTTGCGGGTCTGGCTTTGTTTTCAGATCCTCATTCTCCAGCTCCCAGGGCTTTGGCTCTAGCCTTTGGGAAGGATGAAAACTGAAGTAGCTTTCATCATTTGAGGAAAGCACGGCCATGAGAGATGGGGAGATGGTTGGATTTGGGTGAGGCCACAGATAGCCAGAGCTAAGAGTAAGCGTGGAGCTGGGTCAGAATGCGCTGCTTAATTAAAATTACGAGCCACATGGTGATGTTTGAGGGATGCCTGAACGAGAAGGTTCTTTGGCAGATTGCAAACCTCACAGCTTTTTAAAAGTAAGGTTGACATCTTTGAATGCCGTGGTAACGAATCTTCATTGTGAACTTGAGGACATTTGGAACACCTGAATACCCAGGCACACCTCTGAGTATGTGGTGGTGTTTTCAGAGCTGGAAGGGGGACCTGCTTTGAATGTGGCATCATTTGAATGTGGAAAGGCCTCCGGAACGACAAAACAGGACAAAGGAGAGAGTATCAGAACACCAGTGCTCCCCTTTCTCTGCTTCCTGACTGTGGGTGTCATGTGGCCACCCTGTCACACTGCCAGCACCACGATTGCCCTGCTGTAGTGGACTATGTCTAAACTGTTCACACGTTGGAAGATTCCAAAGGCAGAGGCGACGTTCTTGTTTTGCTTGGGATGTCTTTGTGCAGTGATGGCCTATCTCCCTGAGACTGCCCAAGGGGACAGGATTTTCATAGGAAGCAAGGATAACCTGGCTATACTGTTTTCTTGATTTGGTATCTAGTCAGTGAGCCCACCCCAACCTTTCCCACCCCCATTGAACATCTCTTCTACATGGGAAAAATTTGACCTCATAATCTTCCAGCTATGGAGTATGAGAGGGACTGTACCACCAACCATGTAAAAGCAGATTTGTATGCCTGAGCTGTGGAGATAACTTGGGGGGGAGTGCTACCATGCAAGTGTGAGGACCTGAGAGGGAGCCCCATTCCACAGAGAAGCTGGACAGTGTGGAGTGTGTCTATAATTCCAGAGCCGAGGAGGCAGAGACGGATGATGCCCGGTATACTTGATGATTCTTGGCTACTGACCTATCTTAAAACAAACATCAACAAAAAAACGTGGTCAATACCTGAGGGACCGCACTCAAATAACTTCTGACCTATGAATACACACGTGCACACACACACACACATACACATGTGCACATACATATGTAAAAGAGGACATGATCACAGCCAATGACACCAAGTACTCTGCAGACGTGACATTACATGACAGCCAGCCTCTAACTGCTCCTGTAGACTTTCCCAAATGTCTGTAGCACTGGTTAATCTATTTTTATTGGAAGACAGGGTTGGACCCTCACCCTCTTTAGGTTTAACACTAAACCAGCAATTAGTACCAGTACTTTCCATTTGGGAAAAAGGATGATCTCCCAGCTAATATTCTGTTACAAATTTTGTTTTCTATATTTTTGTTAAGTAAAAATTGCATCCAGCAAAACCATCTAGGTTGGTATGTGAGAAAAAGAGAAAGTGTGATACTGGCACTTGATGTATAAGAACCAAGGTGGGCTCCAGTCCCCTTCAAAAGCTACCATCTAGTCCTTGTGTCCTAGGCTAGGAACCCAAGACTGTCCACTTACTGGACCAAGAAGATGATTCTTCTTAAAGAACTCACCTTTAGCCCTTCCTGGGAAGAAACTATGGCTTCCTAAAAGGCAGCTGCTTTCAATTGCCCACAAGCTCAGCACAGACAAAGATCTGTATTGTGCCTGCTTCCTCGCTGCTTCTCCCACTGCCATAATGAAAAGGCTCTGTGAAGGCTGAACAGCCTGTCCAGACCTCAAAGGACGAGCTGCCCACTGTCAGAAGAGAACCATGGGAACCTGTGTTGGCTCAGGAGGTCTACACCGATGCAGACTCTGGGGACAGGATTAGACCTGCAAGGTTCTTCACAGGGCAGATGCCTGTAGGAGAGCAAGTCAGAGGGAACCAGGCTCAAGTGAGTGTGGTCAGACCCACGTGGGATCCGATGAAGGAGAAAGGGAGGGAATAGGCTGTAGGTTTGTCCCAGGAAGATTCCCCAAGGCCACAGGACAGTTCCGGGGCTTGTCAACTGTCAGAGGAGTTTTTGGGATGTGCTCAGCCATTGGTGTGCACCTCGGGGAGCCCCGCCTCTGTTTAAACACAGAGGGCAAGGCCTTCAAGCCCCTGGGTGGTTCTACCCACTGTTAGCAGATCACTAGGAGGCTTGTCCCAGAAAGACAGAAGATAAATAAAAATAACTTGATATCTACCATGACTTAAAGCAGGGTTATATGCTGTATTCAGAGCTGCCAAAACTACAACCAAAAATTTTACAAGGACTCTCCAAGAAGACCCTGTTTCTGCCTCTCCTAGATAATGTCTTATACTGCAGCTTATGCTGACCTGAAACTCAGGGAGACCCCCTGCCTCAGCCTTTCTTGGGATGACAGGCCTGAGCTGCCACCCCCAGCCCTTCTGGCTGGGTTTCCACTGTCCCTCACTTCCTTTCTTTCCAGCAGTGCAAGGGGGCAGTTTCTGTCCTTCTCTCCACTTTAGGAACGAGGGTACTGAGGCTTAGGCGTTCAGGTTTGCTCAAGATCGCCTCATAAATTCACTGCAGGGATTTTACATCCCTGAGTATAGATTCTGGCCCGAAGCACCTTTGGGGTTGTAGGAAATCAGAGTTCTGACTGCACCTCAGCTAACCCGTGTCCTCTGTTCCCCTGGGCTGCTCTGTGCTCTTGACTGGCCCTTTGACCTGCCTTGAATCCATTCAGAAGCCCAGGGAAGTGGCCCAAAGTGGCCCCACATGCAGGTCACATGGCCAGTAGAGAAGGACAACGTCACATCAGAGCTGTGCTTTGCTCAGTGAGCAGAAGTTAGAACATTGTTAATCCATGTATTTAATACATGACTCTGACAGCCAACGCTCCTACTCAGACCCTGCTGTCTTAAACATTCAGAATGACAACTGAGAGCCTTGGGGTTTTTTTTAGACTACAGAATGCCTTGCGGGCACACAGGTGGCTGCCTGAATCACCTTCTTTTAATTGGCTGTGACTGACCGGTAGCTGTTAAACTCGAGTGCATCTGCTTGTCTTGGAGCAAGCCCACTTCCTGGCACTTCCATTTCCTGTCATATTTGATTAGCTTGCTTGTACAGTAGCCGGGCTTGTTGGGCGTGGCTCAGTGGAAGTTCCTGAAAAGCTGGAGAGATATAAACCTGTCCCTCAAATCATAGGTGGTTTTAACATGTCAGTACAACATATGGTGAGCCAAGAGAGTCAGGGTTCCAATGTCCTATGATGCAAAATCGGGAAATGCTCTGGCTTTCTCGTTCCTCAGGACAACTTAGTTTGGAAAAGAGAAGAGTAGCCAAGTGCCAGGAAATGCTAAAGCATTACTGAGGTGTAAACTTGCCCTTTGGAACATGAAATAGTGTTCATTTTCTCCCAATAGTTTGCTTTTTCCGCTTCCCTTGAGGAGCTATGCTTTTAGGGTGGGGCTTAGGGGGCGTGTTTACTGTCTGTGAGAAGGCTTGAGTGTCCCAGGTTGGAGATGCTAGCTAATCTTGTTGTGCCCAGATTAAGAGCCCCAGAGAGAGACCACCAGAGAGGCCCAGACTGCAGTAAGCAAGGTTTAATCAGCTTAATACAAACATGTTTGGAGCTCATCTCCATCCCCTTACAGCAAGGTAGAGAGGAGTTGTGTCTCCTCAGTGGGGTAGGCTTTTAAAGACATAACTACAAAGAGAATCTTTGAAGATGCTTTGGCACGGTACAAGGACTTTTGCTCCCTCCCATTCTGTTAAGTCAGCTTTTTCCTTGTTTTTTAGAGCAAGGCCACTGTTCTTGAGTTAGGCCATCTTTATCAGCCTGTACCAGGTGGCTGGCTGGGCTGAGCTAAGTGACCTTGTGCTTGGAATCTCCTGGGTGCGAGAGGGGAAGGCCACTATCTTCCTGGGAAAACATTCTGCTAGGAAATTTCTTCNNNNTGCTAGGAAATTTCTTCTTGCCCCTTTGAGAATAAGGGGTGAGGGTCCCACAATCTGTGTGGCCGAGCATGGGGTGAGACGACATTGAGCTGTGGAGGGAGGAGCTGTGTGTGCCTAGAGCCTGCTTAAAGCAGAATCACCAGGTAGTCTGGGCATATCGGGAGACTCCAGGGACTGAACATAGCATCCTGGAAAAAGCCTGAGCCGGTACAGAACCCCCAGGCAGGAAGTGATTTCTTGGAGGGCTTCGGGAGTCTGGTCTTAGATGTGTTTACAAGGATCACCTCTCTGCTCCCTAAGAAGGTATGGGGGCAGTCATCAGCTGAAAATTACTTCAGTAGGTCTCCAAAGGGAGAGGTACAAGGCTCGAGGCTTCCCAGTCACTCCCAGCCTTGAGTACTTACTTGGCTCTAGGGAACCTTGCTGAAGGGTCTGCAGTTGAGTGAACTGATTAAGCACACACACACACACACACACACACACACACACACACACACCTCAAGGCTTAACATGCACTACAGGTTTATCATGCATTACAGGCTTGGTTTGGTTTTATGAACTGCATACCTATGAATGCAACAAGATTTGGGCTTCAGATAAACAAAACAAACACACAAAATTACCCCGCCCAAAAAATCTCACTTAACCGTGTAAGGGGGGGTGAATGGGAAGATTGATTCTGGAAAAATTTACCAAGAGACATGACCAAATCCTGGCTAGGGAAGGGGGTGAAAAATGTGGCAAGCACAGGGTTTCCACAGGCCCCTGTGATGCAACATGATCAAGGACTGACCTTACTGTTCCGTTGTCTCAGGACCTTTGGGAAAGCAAAGTGCCCCTGGAAACCACATCTTGACTGGATCTTTGCGCTCGATTGATTGAGGACAGGAGACTCCTGGGGCTGGGTACGTAGCTCAGTGGTGGAGCACATGCCTGGTGTGTGCAAGCCATGCTGATCTCGCCCAGCACCCAAGGGAACAAATAACAGCAATTAAAAACAAGAGGCAGAGAGACTCTTGTCTGACCCATGGAGGAAGCAAGTCTAAAGACTTAAAAACTTCAGATTTATAAATGCCAAAATATTATAATCCCTCTGATTTGCTTATCTTTAAAGCCTTAACAGTAAAGCGCTTAGCTATGGAAGGGTAATCTTTCTTAGCTTAAAAGCTACCCCCCAAAAAATCCGGATAGGAAATAGCTTCCTCTCAATATTTTTAAGGATCAGGGCCGAGAATCTGAAGGCTCATACCCTGTACAAACCCAGGACTTCTGTGCCTTGTCTTATCTTAGGTGGACTATAGTTCTGGTACTTCCAGATCTTCCTTATACTTCAGTGTAATGCATATACTAATGAAGACCATGCTCACTTTACACTCTGATCTGGATAGGACTCCCCTGAGCTCCCCTGAGGTCATCTCTGATCCTGGATGAAAGAAGATCTGAAAGTATCAGTCATATCGACAAAGCAGTCATTGAATGAGCAAACATTCACTGTCTGTGAGGTTCTGTGCTCTGCTAAGCAACCAGAAAGGTCATGTCCAGATCTCTATCAGGAGATTTAAAACTGTCTGAAGCTCCACATTCCCAAACAAATAGAAGCTAGGCCACCAGAAAATGCTGATGTAAACAAATAAACGAACAGACGAAAGCAATGAGTAGTCCAGCCCTGAAGTCTGGTCCCAGGAAGGAAAGAGTATCTTGGATCTGCTTAGAAGGGAAGTGATAACTTGTCTTTTATTTCCTCCTTCTTGAATGATGCTCAGTGCATTTCCATCTTAAGATAAAAACATGAGGCTGCCCTCAATTCTGAATTTTCAACAGATATTGTGTTGGGTGTTTGTTGAAATGGTTGCCCAACCTTTTTGGGTGTGTGTGTCTGAGAGAGAGTTGCAGAGGTGACCTGAGACCAGCAGGTGGAAGACTGTTTGTCCTTTGAACACACCACAAGCACGTTAGGCTTCAGCAGGATGTGGCTGTAATTTTAATCATTGCTTGCTTTCTTTGTTCTGGATATTCACGCCCCAAAAAGACCCAGAGAAAATGACCCATAGCCAGAAAATGAGAAATAAAGCCGTATTATTTTTATCACTCTATCCAGAGCATAAAGTAGATAGTTTCTCTCTTTCAAAATCTTAGATACAAATACAAAGAAATCCAACGAAACAATTTATTCTAATACAGAGCACCGGAGGCAAATTAAATAAATAAATAAAATAGGAATCCAGTTTTGTTGTGTTCGATTTAGGAAGTGCTCGCATTTACTGTCTTGGACCTCCCAGCCATCCATTTTGGCTGACAGGATTAGCTTAACGGAGCAAAGGGGGTTTCTGCTAGCTTCTAGCACAGGTGTCTAGCCTGTAGGGACGTATCTGGGAACTGGCCAGACGGGTTAGAGTGACGTCAGTGTGAACAGGGGAGTGGAATCCTGAGAACTCACCCTGAGGGCAGGAGTCTAATGATTAGCCTGCCTGGGAAGAAGTTTTAGTTGTCAGGAGACCCCTAATTCTGATTTTGGCGGTGTCTTGATTCTGTTCCCTGGCTCCGCAGCCAAGAAGCCAGTGTGCTTCAGGGCTGTGGCTGGAAGCCAGCAAACACCGAGAGACCTTCCCACGGGGTTTTATAACAAATACTCAAATCCCACGAGCGTTGTTTTACCTTCTGTCGCGGGAACAGGGGAGTCTGCCACCTTCGGTACAGCTTAGAGAAGAGTCCCTGTAAACTGGGTGCCAGGGTCTGGGCGTCGCTGCAGAGTAGGAGCTTATGGGGACACCTTCTGGAGATTCCTGGAAATGCAGGATATTGTACACCAAGCTCGGAAGTTTGTCAGAAGCAGGAGCAAGAATAGGTAACATTTGTGCTGGATTGAATGGGGTGTCTTCAACTTTACACTCATGAAGACTTAATATGTAATAATCATGTACCACACGTGTTAAATATCACATGTTGACACTGCAGTTCTTGGTGTTTCGTTTAATAGATGGACTGAAATAGTGATATTTCCCTTGATGTATAATTCTTTGAAAACCCTCTTTTGGACAGTAACAGCAAAGCACCTCCCAGACAGATGTGAAATCTTGAGTTTGTGTCACAATATTTATAGGTGAATAACCCGCTAACTCCCAATTACTGTCCCTGTCTGGTCACGATCCCTTTCACAGACAAATGTTACCCTGATCTCCAGTGCTGCAAATGATTTTTTCAGAAACAGAGTCTTCTACTCCAGCCTGGACTCCAACTCCTGGCAATCACGCTACTTCTGCCTCTGAGCACCAGGATTACAGGCGCAAGCCACCAAGCCAAGCATAAATGATTTTTTATGCCTGTTTTTATTTTTGTATAAATGGAATCCCATAGCATGTCTCTGTTCATCTGACTTAATTTATTCAGTACTGTGTGTTTTCCTGTCCAATTCAAATGTTTTCATTTTATTGTGTAGTTTTCCAGTACATAAATGTGGTACAGTGTTATCGTTTGTCTTAGTGAGGGTTTCTATTGCTGTGAAGAGATACCATGACCACAGTAATTTTTCTAAAGGAAAACATTTAATTGGGGCTGGGTTACAGTTCAGCAGTTTAGGCCGTTATCGTCATGGTAGGAAAGCATGCATGTAGGTGGACACGGTGCCGGAGGAGGAGCTGAGAGTTTTGCATCTGGATCTGCAGGCAACAGGAATTGAACTGTGAGCCACTAGGCCCAGCTTGAGCTTCTGAGACCTCAGAGCCCACCCACTAGTGACACACTTCCTCCAACAACAAGGCCACACCTCCGAATAGTGCCACTCCCTATGAGCCTATGGGAGCCATTTTTATTCAAACCACCACACTATTGTTAGACATCTGGGTTGTGTGATGGTTAGTTAAAACCATAGTTAGTTAATGGTTAGTTAGTGAATTTTAATCATTGGCTTGATGCCAAAGAGGCAGGCTTCTGGGCACACCTGTGAGAGGTCATCTAGGGCAGTGGTTCTCAACCTGTTGGTTACAGTTCCCTTGGGGTCACATATCAGATACCCTGCATATCAGATATTTGCATTACAATTCCTAACAGCAGCAAAATTACAGTGATGAAGGAGCCATGAGATAATTTTATGGTTGGGGGTCACCGCAGCACGAGGAACATTAAGAAGGTAGAGAACCACTGGTCTGGATTAGCGTTAGCGTCTGAAAATGTCTGTAAGAGATTGTCTTGACCAAGTTAACTGATGTGGGGAGACCCATCTTTGTTGCGGGCAGGACCTTTCCCTGAGCAGGGGACCCGGGGCTGGATATAATGGAGAGGGATGGCTGAGCATTAGCAGGCACTAAAGCAACCGGCCTGGCTGAAATGAAGTTGTTCTAGAGGGATGCGGTTTCTCAATAAGAGATCCCACCCCCCAACCCCTGCCCAAAGAAATGGGAATTTCCTCCAGGAATCTCATGCTGGGAGAAGGAAAAGGCACCAGCCAGATGAGGAGCTTGTTTCCCAGAACAAGGTTTCACACCTTGTCCCATGACCTGAGACGGAAATCCAGACAGTGATGGGTCAGTGGTGGGTGGGCCCGCACTTAGACTGGGACTGCTTGGATGAGCATATCCTTGGCTCTCTGCTTACACTTTGGTCTCATTTCCAGACCCTGACACTGGACTTGAGGGGTTCAGTGGATCTCTTTGCTCCTCTTCCCAGTGTGGTCATGTTGGATGAATCTCCTTTATTTGACTTTCCACTTTTTATTAGGCCCTTTTTATTAGGTCTTATTGAGGATCGGTGGCCAGATGTGAGTTGTAGCACAGGTTGTGACCCCCCAAAATCTGATAACATTAATTCATTGCCTTCTTCTCTTGACTGTGGATGTCATGTGACCATTTATCTCAAGCTCCTATGGCTGTGATTTCCCTACCTTGGCCTGTAACCTGGGACTGAGAGCGAAAATAAACCATTGCCCCTTAAATTGCCATTTATCAGCAGAAGGAAACTGAGACGAGTTACATCCGTAGTGGGTTGTTAGCAATGTGGCCAGAAGTGCGTAGGTGCATGGTTTTTATTACACACATGCATTTATTTCTTTTGGGACTGTAGTAGCTAGATCTGATTTATTTTAATGTAATTTCTTTCTTTTTTTTTAATCTCTTGTGTGGGAAAATACAGTGTGGTGTTATAATCTGGGTGTGGTTTGAATGTATCCCTCAGAGGCTCATATGCTGGGAAGCTTGGTCCTCAGTGTGGTGGTGTCTTTAAGAGGTGGGGGCCAATGGGTGGTGGCTAGGTTCTTAGGGATACTGCCTTCGGGAAGGATCAGGTCTCTTGGAGTCCAGGTTAGTTCCTGGAAGTGTGAGCTCTTATATAAGAAGGCAAGCCTGGTCTCTGAACCCCTCTTGCTTCCTTTCTTGACACATGACAGCCTTCTTTCTGCACGAGCCCTTACTATGATGTGAGACAGCCAAGGGGCCTTTCACAAGGGCAGAACACATGGGACTGCCTAATTTGGGGCATTAAGCCTCCTAACTTGAGCAAATTAACTTTTAAAAATTTATAAGTATGCGGTCTTAGGCATTTTGTTAGAACACCAGAAACTCACTAAGATGTTTTGATTCAGATATGCAGTCTTTTGAAGGGGAGGAATTCAATAATGAAAAGAAGAAAGGGAGTTTGACTAAGGAACTAGGAAGAAAAAGTGGGCGTTATTTAGAATAGCTGCATAGTAACAATTTCTGTATTTACCATTTTTGAATCCTCATCAGTCATCCTAAGTTATTCTAAGTGATAACAATTTAAATGCTTAGCTGCACATTTAAATTAAAGAAGAAAATTGGTAGGTTATTTAAAAATATTTTCCAGTATATGACTGCTTACCCATTTTGGACGTAAGCTCTGTGTCTTGTCTATTTTATGTCAAATCATGATGGAGTGTGCGTGTGCACATGTGTGCTGATCTATGCTGCATGTGTCCTCCTGTATTGCTCTCTAACGTGTTTTTTGAGGCAGAGCCTCTCACTGAACTTGCGTGTCTCTGTCTCCCATCCCCGCCCCTGGGGTTAGAAGTGCACGCCACACACCTCACTTTTTCTATGGTGGTGGACATCCAGACTCATCTCTTCACGCTTACACAACAAACACTTTATCACCAAGCTTTCTTCCCAGCTTCGTAAGTAGTGTTAGGAGGTGAATTTCAGACATTAGGTACCAGTATAGATGACACACAGAAGTGACAGACTGATGGAATGGTACTTGGCTGCTTTGCTAGTTTTGTAAATGCACAGCTGGTAACAGCTGCCTCCAGGTGCGCATCACTCACTCAGTCCTCACCTGGGGGCCTTTTAGCAGTTTGTGCTACTAAGACCAACTAAGGAACCTGCAGAACCACAGAGCCTCAGACAGCACTGTATCTCAGAACCATTGGATTGGTGGTGTGGCAAGTGTGCGTACACGCGCGTGTCTCTCTGTGTGTATGTGTGTATATGTATGTGTGTGTTCATGTGAATTCAGTTGTTCCTGCATATGTGTGGAGGTGAGAAAACAACCTTGGGCATTCTTCAAGACCCTTATTTTTTGAGACAGGGTGTGTGGTTGACTTGGAGCTTGCTGATTAGGCTGGACCACTTGTGCAGTGAACCCCAGTGACCTCCCTGTCTTTGTATCCTCATTTCTAGGATGACAAGTGTGGTGCCTGTCTTTTTTTTTTCTTTTAAGGAAAAAAAAATGTGTTCTGCGGCTTGAACTCGGTTCTCTTGCCTATGTAGCATACTCCTCTTTCCAAGTGAGTACTCCCCAGCCCTGACTCTAATCTCACAGTGATTTCAGGGGACAGTAGAGTTTGAGAACCAGAGTTTTTATTTTTCCTTTTTTTTTGGGGGGGGGGAGGTGTTGATTGTGTAGCCCAGATTGGCCTTGCTTTTATGATCTCTCTACCTCAGCCTTTCAAGTGCTGGAATTATGACCATGGACCACACAGTCCAGTTGATAAAATGTGTCTTCATTGGAAAGATGCTAAGTACAAACAAAAAAAAAAGAAAGAAAAGAAAGAAAGAAAGAAAGAAAGAAAGAAAGAAGGAAGGAAGGAAGGAAGGAAGGAAGGAAGGAAGGAAGGAAGGAAAAGAAAAAGCAGGTGTCCTTTGCATCTGGGAAATAATGAAGTATGGGCGTCTGGAGGAAGTTTCAGAACATAGCAGATGTGACACCAGGGTAGACAAGCTTTGTGGGAGAACCAGGATCCCACAGGTTGCTATTTTATGATGTCTTTGAAGGAAGGTTTTTCCCTAGTAATATGGCCCAGTGATGATTAAGTTTCCTGTTGGTACCATTGGAGACTTGGATGAATGAAGCCTCATGCCTGAGACTTCTAGAAACTTAGGGAAACCAATAAAAGAGCTGTGCGGAAGGCATTTGGATTTGTCACCAGCTGCGCTGCAGTCTCCGTATCCCATGGCTGCTTCCGTGGGACCCCTGGTTTGACATCTTGATGCCTCCAGGGCAGGTCCTCAGGGCTTCATCTGATTCACTGGGATTCCGTCCTCCAAACACACTGAGTCAGTGCTCTGAACATCAGGGGAAGTGTCCTCTGAGCTGTAATGATGGACAACAAGCCTACCAGAAGCACATGTGTCTAAGGGGAAAACTGCACTGCCTTTTTGTTCTCTGTTTGCCTGTTTAGGATTTCTCTGTGTAACCATGGCCATCCTGGAACCCGCTCTGTAGACCAGGCTGACCTCACCCTGAGAGTTCACCTGCCTCTCCTCCTGAGTGCCGGGGTTAGGAGTGTGTGCCACCACCACACAGCTTTTCATTCTTGGTCTGAGTTGAAATCTCGATGTAGAATTTGACCATGGCATGGAGTTTGGCTCTCCCTCAGACGGGTTGAGGACTGATTGAGTTTAGATGATGATGTTTTCACATCTTTCTGCTATGCCTAGGTTAAACCTGAATATACTGAAAAACCCATCACATCTGCCAAATGCTAATGCTGAAGCCAACCTCTTGAGAAGTCATAATTAACCTTTACCTACCCCTCCTCCTCAACCCAGAAGGCTGGAGTCTTCCTTCACATCAACAGCTGGGCTGCTCAGAGACATCGAGGACAATGATGTGCTGAGAGCCCTGCACTACAGTCATCCTTGGCCACTAGTTGCAAACTCATTAGCTACTCAGTTCAAAGTGCAGTCTATAAAGAGAATGCACGCCAGCTCATAGTGAACACCACATCCTGCATTCAGTCTGTTAATGCTGGCATAACAAAGCAGCGAAGTCAGTGAATCTGTGGTTAATTAAAGAATTAAAGGAGACAGAAGATTATGATTTATGAACAAGAATATCAAAAGAGGGCTTAACATGTAAATCAGAGAAAAACTGGAGAGAACTTTTAGAAAATCAAGACATCTACTGAATGAAATGTTTGACAGAAGCTTAAGCTTCCTTGAGAAGGATCATGTAGATACTCAGATTGCTTCATCTTTGTTAGGTTTCTTTTGTTCCTTCCTTCCTTCTTTTCTTTTCTTTTGCTTTCCTTTTTAATTTTTTTTTTTGAGACAGGGTCTTTCTATGTTGTCCTGCCTGTCCTGGAACTCGTTCTGTAGACCAGGCTGGCCTTGAACTCATAGAGATCCATCTGCCTCTGCCTCCCAAGTACTGGGACTAAAGGTATGCACTGCCACCACTGAGTGGCTAAAGTTTTAAATATTTTGCATTTGACATCTTAATATCTTGAATGTTCTATGGTGGAGAATATGGTTTTGCTTTCTTTGTTTTTGTTTTTTTTGTTTTGTTTTGTTTTTTGAGACAGGGTTTCTCTGTGTAGCTTTGGTGCCTGTTCTGGAACTAGCTCTTGTACACCAGGCTGGCCTCAAGCTCACAGAGTTCTGCCTGCCTCTGCCTCCTGAGTGCTGGGATTAAAGGCATGCACCATCACCGCAAGCTATGGTTTTGCTTTCTAATTAACCAAGCTCTAAAATTTTTAAAAATTATTTGTTTACTTATTTAGAGAGTATGCACAAATGAGTGAGCACACCATGGCGCCAGTATGATGTCAGAGAAGTGTTTGTGCGCCAGTATGATGTCAGAGAAGTGTTTGTATGCCAGTATGATGTCAGAGAAGTGTTTGTGCGCCAGTATGAT
This sequence comes from Bramus lutescens, assembly GCA_001685075.1. Classification (NCBI taxonomy): domain Eukaryota; kingdom Metazoa; phylum Chordata; class Mammalia; order Rodentia; family Cricetidae; genus Bramus; species Bramus lutescens. The sequence continues at coordinate 16,980 of LOEQ01008967.1, read as the reverse complement.
GTCAGAGAAGTGTTTGTGGGAGGTGGCTCTCTCCCTCCACTGTGTGGGTCCTAGGGAGCGAATTCAGGACATCAGACTCGGTGGCAAGACCCTTACCTGCTGAACCATCTCCCACTTCCTAGTTGACCAATTTCTGAATAATATTTTTCACCATTTTTAAATAATCTTTGTCATCTCCTTTGTAGTTCCCTGTTCAATATATATGAAAAATTCAATTAATTTTTTTAAGTTATGCTGTAGCTGTTTTGGGAATTATTATACTCTTCTGATCACTGTTGTAAAAACTCCACCGGGTACATATTTTGTCAGAACACGGTGGTAAAAGTCATTAGAGACCCTCAATTGAGGTCTTGCTAATCATTAGGAGCTTTGAAGCATTTCTTACAAGATGTCAGTGAACATCTATTCATCCGGTATAAGGCATGAGAGAAACAGTTCCAACCGAGTCCAGCCTAGTGATGCAGCGACTTTGTTGGGGTTGTTTACAGGATCATGGATGATTCAAAGGCAGCCACATCACCGAAAAGCCAGGAACGAGTCCTGACTCAGGAAAACTGCATCCCAGGAGCTCCAGGCAGACTTCAGAGTTGCGAGAAGCCTGGCCAGTGAGAGAGTCTTGACTCCCCAGCAACTGCTGACTGCCTGTACTATCATGTATAGTCTCAGATCAGCTTCGGGAATCTTGGTTTAGCCGTTCTTGGATTTGCAAGTTTTGTTTACTTGAGTCTCATGAACTCCCCCCTCCTCTGGGAGTGGGTTTCAGTTCACTACAGAGTAGCCTGGCACTCTTGTAAATGTTGTAGATAACATTATTTGATTAAACCCTCAGAACAACTGTGTGATCACCTCCACTTCAGGGATGTGGACACTGCGGGTGAGTGCCATCACTTGTCCGGACACACATAGTCCACATGGTATGAACCAGAACTCAGGCATTGACCTCCAGCTACTGCCAGTGGACTTCCCTGCTCTTGAGTTGTCTGAGGGTGCAGAGAGTAGAGGCTACTCAAGAATTCATTTTTATGTTTGGCATGTCTTTCATCTTACCACCCAAAGCATTTTCCTATGCTTCTCTTCCTGTGTGCCCCATTTGCTGTGCAGACACGTCATCCCCTGGTGTGGGAAATCTTTCTGTATATGTGTTGCTTTTATTGGTTAATGAATAAAGAAACTGTTTGGCCTGTGATAGGGCAGGATAGAGCTAGGTGGGGAAAACTGAACTGAATGCTGGGAGAAAGAAGGCAGAGTCAGGGAGAAGCCATGTAGCCCCACCAGAGACAGGTGCCAGATGGAACTTTACCAGGTAAGCCACAGCCATGTGGCAATACACAGATTAATAGAAATGGGTTAATTTAAGATATAAGAGTAAGCCAGAAATACACTTAAGCTATTGGCCAAACAGTATTGCAAACAACATAGTTTCTGTGTGATTATTTCATGGTCTAGGCAGCCAGGAGGGAACAAGCAGTCTCTGCCTGCAATCCCTCTGTTGTTCTCAGCATTGTCATCTATGGTTTTAGTCACTCATGACCAACCACAGTCTGGCAATATCAAATAGAAGCTTCTGAAAACAAACAGTTTTTAAGTTTAAGACTGTCTGGCCTGGGCGTGGTGTGCATGCCTGTAAACCCAACACTCTAGAAGCAGAGGAGGAGGATCTTTGCAAGTTTGAGGTCAGCCTGGTCTACAAAGTGAGTTTCAGGCCAGCCAGGACAATATAGTGAAACTCTATCTTAAAAGCCAAAGAGAATGAATAGCGTGCTAAAATCATGGGCCATCCTGACCCAACTTCCTCATGAACCATTCCTTTGTTCAGGATAGCCCATGCAGTATTTTACCTGCTCCATTTGCCCATTAGCCACCTAGCGGCTGTCGTAGATTGTTAGACCCGAGCTGCCATAGATTGTTAGGCCCACTGTCTCAATGTATGGCAGTCCTTCTGTTCAAGTAGCCTTGATTTTCGTTAATGTTGGCAGGGTGGAGAGGTCACAGATCAAAAGGTCTGGACTGTTGCTTGGTTGGGTGCTCCAACTGTTCACTCATACCCAGCTCCCCAAATTCTGTTTGTCCCCCAAAGCTGGTTCTTCAGAGAGATGAAAGACATAGGTAGTCTCAGTTAAGGATGATACATTGCAAGGTCAGTAACTGTCTAAGTCCCAGGCTTGGTAGAAGTAGCTGCAATGTGTACAGTTGTCTCTTATATGTCCATAAAAATTGGAAGGTGGTGGGACCCACCCGAGAACTTACTTGTTTAATTACTAGAGTCCCCTTTATCCTTATCAGAAATCTGGATCCAATAGCAACCCCTCTCTAGATCTGTGAGTAGAGTACATGGGTGAAAGATAAATGTGTATATTAGAGGCGGAAGAAAGGACACCATTTCCAGAAAATAGGGTGATTGCTGGCAAGTCGTTATTATTCCTCTGAGAAAGCATCAGGAAGAGAAAGTCCATTAACCTTAGCGCTGGAGAAGAATAAAGAGTAGCTAATGGTTTCATTAAGCAGTGAGGAGAAGAAAACTTGGCAGGGAAGGAGCAAACAAATAAAAGAAGCAGAAAAATGTGCCCCACTAGAGGGCAAGGAAAAAAGCCAGCCAGACAGAGGGCAACAGCTCCTGGCAGTGTGCCTCTTGCTACTCTGTGAAACTGACTCTCTCTCTCTTTCTGTGTGTGTGTGTGTGTGTGTGTGCGCACGCGCGCGCGCATGTGTACACACCTGTGTGGAGACCAGAGAATCATTTCTTCAGGAATCATTTCTCAGGTGCCATCTACCGTATATTTTATGTATGTATGTATATGTGTATGTATGTATATATTTGTTTGAGATTTTTTATTGTCTTAGAACTTGCAAAGCATGCTATACTGGATGGCCAGCAAATCCCAGGGCACCCCCTGTCTCCACCCCCCCATACCACGTGCAGGGATTACAGAGGAGCAACTATGCCTGGCTGTTTTACTTGGTTTCTGGAGACTCCGGTCCAGCAAACGCTTTACTGACTGAAAAATCACTCCATTCCCCTGCTTTCCTTTTAAAAAGAAACAAAGTTGGTTCACTGAAAAGCACTAATAAAAATAAAAGGTGATCAGTAGTGTTGTGATTGCATGAAAACAATTGCGTTATTTAGCTATTTTAAATGTACAGGAGCCAGGGATGTTCGCTAATATTCTGCAGCATGGTTTGTGGCCGTTTGAGAAGCAGCTTATTAGAGTAAAATCTCAGTGTGTGGAGGCACACACTACAGTGTTCCAAATGTGCACACTTCATATCAAGATAAGCTTAGGGGATGTGCAAAATCCAGAGGCACAGCCATGCTTTCATGGACATATATGGAGAACATTCTTTCAAGATCTCTGGGGACTTTCTGGTCACACTTTGCTAGAGGAATACTACTGGGATAAAGGTAAAGTGTGCCCCCAAATATGTACAAACTTAGGAAGAACTTCTCCGGAGACATTTTTCTCTCATAAAAATCCTTTATTGGCATACCAGGAATGACAGTTTTTTTTTCTTTTTCTAGCACAGTAGCTGTGTGCATCTATAGTTGTAGTTAGTGTAAACTAGTTGTTACAAGTCACTAGAACTCTAACCAGTGGGGTAGATTTAATAAAGAGAGTAACTAGTGGCCCAGCCATCGAGTCTCACGGGAGCGTAAATCAGAGACCAAGCTAGTGTTGTCCTGCAACAGTGTTCTGGAGCCACGAGAACCCAAGACAGACACAGACAGGATAGCACCCATTCAATAAATTAGGTTCTAACTAGAAAAACATCATAACGACAGATGACTTGGGAGAAGGACAAGAATAGAGGATGAGCTATTTACAGAGATTGCTTTTTGCCGAAGCAACGCCAGCTCTCCCATCCCACCTCTGTCATCCGACCCTTGTTCGAGTCGATTTCGTGGCTCAGTGGAAAGTATTTAGGCAACTCATCAGAAGTTTGTTTTCAGGCCTTACACTCTCTAAAATGTCACACCAAAAGAAAGCTTCTGAAGGGTACGTGTTAGGAGCAGGAAGCATGGATGTTCAGTCAATCCCAGGAATGACATCCACGCTCATGCTTTTCCAAACCCTCTTCGAGCTTCCGTGGATAGTCAGGCTGTGACAGCAGTGAGTGGATGGATTCTCGTTTGTAACAGGCACAGAGAGTAGACATGGAGCGTGTTTGTCCTGAGAATGTAGATGTTGTGGCCTGCAACGTAGGAACCCCAGTACTGTGACTGGGTCCTGTGCCCTCTGATCATTTTGTTTTTAGCATTCTTTTTTTTTTTAAGGCTTATTATGACTGCAGCATTAATGAGTAACAATGCTGACATCATTTCTGCCAAAGAAGGGCTCTGTGATGAGTGGCAGCAAAGACCATAATTCAGATAGTGCAGTGGGAAAAGCACTGGGTTGGTACATGTCTGGTGTGATGGCCAGAGTGCATGGGTTCAGCATCAATCTAAGGATTTGTCCACAACACCTTCTTTGATTCTTGACTCTTTCCTTTTTGTACTTAGAACAACTTGAAGTTATTTGCTTTGTTCTCCTTCCAGAATACATGTTCCAGGAAGATAGACTGGTCACCTTTCCCCTTGTCCCTACTAGTGTGTAGAATACAGGATTCTAGAGTCTGGAACATTGCCTAGGCCATAGTATTCTTAATTAAAAACTTGTATTAACTAAATAAATCAAACCATTGAGTCCCCTGGCCTGCCCAGTGTCTAGAGCACATCTGAATAGTACTCACCCTGCTGTGACCTTGTGTCCCTGATACGTTTGTGTTTCAAGGTGTGGTTAAAACTTGTGGGATGCCAGGTGCACTCTGCCCACCTCCCGAGAAATAGCTTTGAAGAGCTGATGTTGCTTGACAAGAAATAGGGTGAGAACATTCTAGGAGTCAAATGGCAAATTGACTTCTTTCCTACCTGCTCTACTATAATATCTTTGTGTGAGCCAAAGCTTAAGGAAAAAGTTTCTAGGAGAATTTTCTCTTGGCAGTGCCAGTTAGGTAGGTAAGTCAGCAAAACATGATCAGAAAAGAAACAAAAAGAACTCGATCTGCATTTAAAAACAAACAAACAAAAACAAACCCTAAATGAAAGAAAAGCAACAAGTGAAAGTGGAAACGAAGGGAATGGTGGGTTGCTGAGGTCCTCTGTGGGTTAGAACGTCTGGATGAGGAAAGGAGCTCAGGTGAGTGATGCAGAGAGGCTCATGGGAAAGGGTGGAGCTGTAGGGGCGAAGATGGTAGAGGACCATCTGTTCTCCTCCATCTCTGTCTTCTACCAACTCTGCATCTGCCGAGGCCGGTGGCTCCATGCTGTCCCTCTCAGGGACAGCTAGTGCCTCCACAGCACATCCTTAGGCTATGGAAGCTCTGCTGGAGTAGAAGTCGGGGACCGGAAGCCCAGTGTGGAGCGTGACCTGGGGAATGAGACTGTAAGCTACGTGGGATGTGTGCTTACATTCGTCCAGGCACAGTGCAGTTTGTGTGCCCTCAATTCGGTAAGGGCCCATTCACATCTCTTGAACATATATCCTAGAAGGCGTTATAGGGACTTCTAGCAGGATTCTAGCTGCAGTAAGAGCCTGGCCACCATGGTGGGTTTCCAAACCCAAGAGACACAGTTCCCACTTCTTTTACAGTATTCTGGGGGACTGCATTTTCTTTGGGCTGAAGGTAAGGCACTCATCTGCAGGCAGTGACACCTACACACAGTGACTATTGCCCAAGTCTATGGACAAAGAACATATTAGCTTGTTGGTTAGTTCCCCGTGTGGACAAGCCTTTCTTTCTGGGATTGAATGAAGGACTTTAGTAGGAAGAAACACGGGCACTTATGTTGCTGCACCAGCTTCTAGTCTACCTCAAACTACGGTGAATAGCTATGGGGAAAGACTGGAAGCATTTCATACACATGGCCCCTCTTCTCTTCTTGCCTATACCATCCCTGCCAAGAGTCTGTCTAAAGACTCGAGAACATCCTTGAAGGCCCGAAGCATGGCTAGTATGATAGTCTTTGGAAGGGACATGGCTGGAAAGGTGGAAAACTTCGAGTGAGGTTTTCCTTAGATTCACTTCTACAGCAGTTTAAGCTTTCTGTCTTCTGATGTGCAGTTAAACTCCAGCCCCCTAGACAGTCCCACCTACTTGCAGGAAGCCAAAGGCGGGTGTTGCTGGGTTGTAAGTGGTTTTACTGCGTGTGCTCATAGACAGTAATTCATTTAAAAGAGCTTCAAGGCTGCGGCCATAGGTGGGGCATGAATCCTCTGCAGGGTTTCAATGTGATTTCCAAGTCCTGTCTTAAGGCTAGTGAGGTTTATGACGGGTAATGAGAGGACCAACTCCCACCTCAGGAGGGCTGTGAAGTCCTGGATTCTAGCACCTGCACCCCTTGCAAGCTCTGAAACACCCTTCACTACTTCCTGCCCCAGCCCACCAGCCTCTTTGCCTTTCTGTGCCCATCCAGAACCCCTCATGTTTTAGAAACTTCTAAGTTTGCGCTATGCCTTCTGTTTGGAAAATTCTTCCTTTCCTCCATCAGGATTCGAATCAGCAGTGGCCGCAAGAAGGCCAGCCCACTGGGCACCATGCTTAGGGCTGTGACTGCTTAGCACATCCCCAGCACTGCCGATCCCCTTACCTTGTGCTGATCCTCTAATGTATCTTATAAATAACCCCATTGTGGATATCCCTTAATGTCTGTAACTGGAATATAAGCTTAGGAAGGGTAAGCTTTGTATCTGTTTCTTTTTTTTTTCTTTCCCACTGTTGGATATCTAATATTTATAGCAGATCCTGGCTTGTTAAAGGGACCCTTTAGATATCTGCTAAGGAAAGGAGCGAGAAGAATCTGCTGTTTGGTATCTACAGGAAACTGCAAGTAGCTAACTCCTAGGAACCCGTGCTTCCCAGTCAACAGCACAAGGCAGAGCGAACAAGAGCGAAGCTGCTCCCACCTTCCCATAAGGGTCCTAAGGTTTGCTTTTTTGGGGCATTCCTGGTGCTCCCTAGGAACCATCTCAATGGCTTCCCTGCCAGTTTGTCAAAGTCACTCAATTCTATTTATAGATGAAGCCAGAGCAAAGCATGGACTGATAGGGTAGAGACGACTTGTTCCTATGGGTGGTTAGCCGGACCATGGCAAGGACATGGGGAGGGGCTGCTGGTGCGGAATCTGCGTCTTGTACCAGTTTCCCTCTTGGGGCTGTGGGGACTTTACTGCCCCCAGCAGACTTTGAAGCAGCCCGAGCAAGCTGCCTTTAGTCCCAGGGCCCTGGTGCTCACCTGCACATTCCTGTTCAGGCTGACAGCAGGAAAGAACAGGCCCTCCACGTTCTCAAAGGCGATGGGACCTTGCTGCTCATTGTTGATGAAAAATGTTAACGTCTTTCTGTTTAAGTCGAGGAGGACCCCGATAGTGGCGCCTTTTGTTATCCCCCCTTCGGTTCTGTGGGAAAAGGGGGGAAAATGGAGTCTCATCAGCTTGTTGCCATTCTTAAATCTCCCCATTTTGGTTTGTGGAACCCTTCTTTAGTTTTGCTTTCGATATTTGATACCGGGGATTGACTCTAGGGCCTCATGTACGGTAGGCAAGCGCTGTGCCACTGGTTTTATCCCCAGCTCTCTTTTTAATTTTTTAATTAATTTTTAACTGAGACAGGGTCTTACAAATTCTCCAGGCTGGCTTTGAACTTCCACCACAGCCCAGGCAAGCCTTAAACTTGGAATCGTCCTGCCACAACTTTCCAAGTAGAAGGAACTATAGACCCATCCCATCAGGCCTAGCCAAAGCAGAATTTTGAAACCTGTTTAAGTTTTTCCCCCAGCTCAGCTTTTTTTGCACATATTTTTGCTCTAAGAAACCCTTTTTACATAAAACTTTAAAGCCTCAGATACACTGTATACTATTTATATTTGGTGTATTCATGCTTTACATATGAAAATATGATTTAGATTTTTTTGCTCCCCCAAATTCCCACTTCCCTGTGGAGACAGCCACCCCTCATGACAGTCCCTTGTTTACTGTGCCTTGCTGAGAGTGAACTGGTACGCATGGAATCTCTACCACTGAGCTATAACAGAAGAAAACTGAATACAGAAGCCCAGGCCAAAGGAGCCTTTCAGCTGCTCCAGCACCTCAGCTGTTTGGCACACTTTGTATAAATGGTGTGAATTTAGCAGCATTTAATACAGAATGACATAATCCGAAAGCCAAAACAAAGGAGCACTTATTTAGGTGGAGCCCGGAACATGTGCATGAGCTACTGGACTCAGCCTTCCTTTTTCCGTTAGGTAGTGAGACACACTCTGGAAAGATGCTAATCTTTCGGCATGTGGAATTAGAAAGAAGGCATTAGCGTGTCTCTGTAAACATGACAGCATTGAAGGAGATACTTCCCCGAGACACAATTATACTACAGGGAATGCAGTGATTTCCAGAAACCCGAGTACCAACGTACAAAAGGCTGTGTCTTCTGCTGCCACTGATGATTTCACAGGACATTTAGATGGGGTGGCCACACCTCTCTTTCCTCCCGAGTTTAAGACCTCGCAAAACTGAACTTCATCTCAGCAGAGCACAGAAATGTATCAATATCACTTTTCTCTGGCATGCAGAAGACAGACTGGACACCGTCGCTCACAGACAGGCTTACAGACTACATCTCGCCAGTGACAAATTTGCTAGCGACAGCACAAGGGACATGCAGCTTGCATGCAAGCAGAGGTGTTCAGCTTCTGGAATGTGCTTTTCTGCATCGTGTCATGGCGCTGTTCTTATGTTCTTATGTTCACTCCAAAATCAAGAGGCTAAACATAAGTGCTTGGGTGATGGGATCAGAAATCTAGTGACAGAGCCCCTCCCAAATGTCAATCACTGAAGATAGCTGCTACCTGTGTCCTGTTGGATTTGATATCAAGATATACGCGCTTTGTGTGCTCACTTCAAGGGGTAACCAGTAAGACATAAATGAATAGAGCTGGACAGAGTGTGTCCAAGGGCCAGGAAGCTCTGGGAGTTCCCTGGCTATTGAAGGGTCAGTGGTGAGCTACAGGAGAAGCTGATATAGCGAAGTCATTATTCTGCCCCTGCTGGGCCCTTTCTCCCTTTGATCTCACTGAACACAGGGGATAGCTTTTTCAGAGATGCCAAAGAGAATGTATCCTGGGGGAATGTTTGAGAATAAGACAGACCAGTGTCCATGAAAAGACACCTTTGACCCAGAAAATAGGAGAAAAATACGTTTGAAGAAAACAGAAATAAATGGAAAAGGAAATTATTAAACATAGACAGTTGGAACTGTCTATATTTTGGTGATAGAGAACATTTCTTCAGGAGATATTATATCCTCTTTCTTCAGCAAACCAGATGCTGTAATACACACAGTAACAAGTAAGTTGTTCGAGTTTAAAGCTATCCACGCAGGTATCCCTAACACCAAGCTTAGTTACTGGCTTCTATTCTGAGAAGCAGTACTGGTGATAATGACAATAAGAACAAAGACTCCCATTTCCAGGTACTTCCAATGTGGGGCATTATTGCATATCTCATCTCATGTGGTCTTCAGACCACTCCTGCATGGAAACATATTCTTATACAAGTTTGGAGGATTGACAAACTGGGATTCAGAAAGAATTAAGTACCTTGGCCCTTTAAAACACTTTTCTGGTAAGTTCTAAGTCTGGGTTTTCTTTTGTAGCCCTGGGTGGAATTCGACAATGAGGGGCCAAGGAGAAGGCACACAACTCTACTCTGTGATGTAGAAACCAGTTGAGTGGACCAACCTAGAGATTTCCTAGCACAGGAGCTCCTGTGCTGTCGATGAAGACCATCTGCCCTGCTTCCTAGTGCTGTTCGTGTAGACAGGCTGTTGAACTAGGGCTCTCCCTCCTGACCCCAAGCCACCATGAAGAAGGCTTGGTGTGGGGCTGCAGGGTACCTGTTGGTGTGCGAGTTGTTGTGCATGAACCAGCTCCGGTTATTGTCCACATACATTGCCCACGCTTTGTCGTCCTTTCCCAACATCACATCCTTCATGACGTCGATGCGAGCCACGCCAAATGCTGGATCGGGGTGGTTGTCATAGCGATCTATGGTTAGCTCCCAGTAGTGCACGCCCTTGGAGAAACCCGTTTTCCCCAACACCACCCGGTCGTCGTAGCTACTGCATGTCACCGTCAGGTTGTCATTGGAGAAGATGATGTCCGAGTGTGCCGAGCCCGGGTCAAAAGCAAACCAAGCCACTGAGGACAGAAGGGAGGTGAGTTATTGGGATGGCTTCACGTGTGGTAGGTAGCACGCGTCTGGGCAGCGTGACACATAGTGTCACGTTTTCATGCTGCCATGCAGGAGGGAGGTTTCTGGGGCCTGAGTCACCATAAATGAACAGATGGGGCACATCCTGGGGGTTTATACTCTGCACCATGGGAGCAGATGGAGGACACAGGATCAAGTCAGCAGGGGTTACCTGGCTTAGCCTGCACTCCAAACCAGTTGATCTGGGAGTGAAGGAGCATCGAGCCCCTTCACCTGGTGACTGGTGGACCAGTGCACCAGAGTCAGAGGGTATGGGGGTGTGCTAGGATGCCTGTGTAGCCCTGAGGCAGGGAGGCTAGATCTATAATCCTGGATGGAGGAGGATAGAACACACTCAGTGAAATCAGGAATATGCTTGTGCAGAAGTGCAGGAAAGCTCCTGCAGCTCTACTACCTGCTCACCCAAGTCGTGAAGCTGCAAAGCAACATAAACTAATTTTCATGTGGCTTGGTTGCAGGAGAGATTGCTTCCTTTATAACTTATAGATGAGTTATAAATAAGTGTTACTCCTAAAACTGGCATCTAATAGACATTGCAGAAGCAGTTTGGACATTAGGTGCACATAGGGTGAGGTGTTTATATACACAACTGTGCCCAGTTTCTATATATCGCCTGAAAGAGCAGTCCCGAGAGGTCAGAGGCTGAGGTGCTGAGCCTGCAGCCCCTCGCATGCACTTTGCCTTTGCTATGTGTAAGAGAATAATGTAAGTCCATACCTGCCAGCAGCTTTTTAATGTCAACTGTGGTCATTCCAATGAAAGGCATGGGGGAGAGAAATAGGAAGCAAAATTGACATTGACAAGAAAACACGTTTCTTTTGATAGACTAATACCAACAAGGGCTCCACTGAGAACATTACACACACAACAGCCAGCTGACTCATGCCACGACTGACATTCAGTGCTCAGAAAGAGTGTTTTGCAATTGATGTAGAAGAAAGTGGGGGGG
>LOEQ01008966.1:32782-48317 GCA_001685075.1 Bramus lutescens | reverse complement strand
AAGAAAGAAAGAAAGAAAGAAAGAAAGAAAGAAAGAAAAGAAAAGAAAGAAAGCCCTAACTGCCAATACCTGAACATGGCCTTATTTGGATACAAGGTCTCTATTGGCATAATTATATCAAGATGATATCGGACTGAATTAGGATGACTTTTCCACTGATATGACTAGTGTGCATATAAAAAGAGAGAGATGTGGACACAGAAGTTTAGATAGAGAAAGTCATGTGACAGTACAGAGATTGGAGCCATCTGCCCATAAACTAAAGAATGTGAAAGACTTTGGAAATGATCCACCCCTTGAGACTTCCCAAGGAAAATGGCCCATTGATTTCTGACTTCCAGTGTGTACAGTCATGAATAAATCAGTATCTGTGGTTGTAAGGCACCTGGTCTGTATCTTGTAGCAATATGTCATTATTCAGGTATAATTTGAATTTATTCCTACAGTTCCATATGCTGAAAGTTTGGCTGCCAAAGTGGACCTGTTGAGGCCATAGAGCCATTAAGAAGGGTACCAGGGTGAAGGTTAGGATACTGTGGATGCTCTCCTCAGAAGAGGTTCATACTCTTCTAGAGTGGGTTGGATCTTGCAAGAGTGGGTGACTAACAAAGAATGGATTTTCATAAAGAGAAATTGCCTGAGATCTCTGCCAGTTTGGGCTTCCTGTCTTTCATGTAATCTCTTCCCAAATGTTCCCATCGCTGTGACTTCATCTGTCTGCCAGAGGCCTTCCAGAGCCCAGTGCAGGCCAGGTGCCAGGATGTCGATTCCTTAGGACTGTCAGCTAAACCTTGAACATTTGTTATAACAATGTGAAGCACACTAAAATGGAGTTCTAGGAAGCGAGCGTTTCAACTTGTCCTTAGAAGATGTTACTAGATGGTGTGCTGCGTTTATCAGTCTTGCATGAACTAGAGCCACGTAGCCAAAGGGAACTTCAACTGAGGAACGTCCTACATCAGACTAGACTGTGGACATCTCTTGGGACATTTCCTTGATTAATGATTGATGCGGAAGAGCCCAGCCCACTGTGGTAGTGCCACCCCTGGGAAGGGTTTTGGGCTGAGTGAAATATGGGTGAGCCATAGGGAGCAAGTCAGTTAGAAGTACTTCTCCATAGCCTCTGCTTCAGTTCCTGCCTCCAGGTTCCTGCTTTGGCCTCCACTGATGAGGAACTATAACCCATAGGTCAAGTAAACACTTTCTTCCCCAAGTTGCTTTGGGTAGGTTCTTTATGACAGCAGCAGAGAAGCAAAGGAAGACAGACAGAGTTTAAGAACTGGTCATTAGGTTGGGACAATCATCCCTCCATTCAAAGGAAACTGGAAACCAGTGCTTCGGGCTCCCTGTCACCTAGAGGACAAAAGGAGAGCTTCACATGGGCCTTTGGAGAGTTGACGCCTGTTTATCTGCTCAGCTTCTTATGGCCACACTATTTTGCTTCAGACCCTAAGAACTACTCATATTCCCATCATGCTTTTCACCATCTTCAAGGCACACATTACACTGTTCACACTTGGAACGCCTGGCTCATCCCATGTCCACTCAGAGTGCGTTGTTTACGCTTCACGTCTCAGCTCGAACGTCACCACTTTTGTGAAGGCAAATTTCCCTGGCTCCCTCCGAGTTCACCATGTCTTTTGTGTACACTGCCAGGTCATCATATCTTGTGGAACAGTTCTCACCTGTTTTGCCCCTCAAATGTTGGAAAATGTTCAATCCCTCCTGGGAACAATCTTGAGCTCTAGGCTGTCCTTTCTGCGTGATGCCTGGAAAGAGATTAATGAGCTAAATTCCATACAAGGTGTTATCTAGATTGAGAGACCACAAGTTTGGTCTTCATGATAAACATCATTGATACTTTGGGCAGCAGAGTTCGTTGTTGTGGGGACAATTTGTAGGGTCACCTTTAACTTAAAAACAACTGATTTGGGCAGGTGAGTTCTTTCTTAGGGAGACCATTATGTCGATTGTAGGATGGTTAGTCAAATCTTGCCCTTAACCCACTAGAGGCAAGTTGTAGAGTCCTGGTTGTGACAACCAAAAAAATGACTCCAGACATTGCTCAATGAGCTCCCCCTCGGGGGGTTGGCACAGAACACCTTGGTTGGGAGTAACCGACTTAAGAGGGTAAAACAATGATCCTAAAGACAGCAGACTAAAGCAGGACTGAGGCGGTGATCTATTGGTCACCTCCTATCAAAATGCAAAATACATGCCCTCTTCAGACAGTGTGGGGTTGTAAAGAATGAAGACTTTGAGCTCAGCCAGCACTGAGTTCATATTCTGACTCTGTTAATTAACAGCAATGGGATTCTGGGATTTGGTTTTTAATGTGGATGAGTCTCAGTTTCTCATGTGTGCTGTGAGGATGAGGCAAATGAGTAAGTACCCAAGACCTGACTCAACCCTGGCACATAGCTCGTTTCTCTTTTCCCACTGTGTTGCGGGGCGGGGGGCACAAAAAGTAAAGCCCAGGAAGTTTGAAAGCTGGGTACATTCTCCCAGCATGAATAAGCAATTGAACAGGAGAGCTCTGCTTTTCGGGGGCAGAGTGAGTAGAGCGGGTTATGGTGGTACCCGATTGGTCAGGAAGGGACACCAGGCATTAGAAACAGAAGCAGAAGACCTCTCGGGAGCCTTGGGAAATTACAATGTGAGTTAGAGCTGGAATAAGCAACACTGGGATGCATTTCAGTATAATTTAAAAAGCAAAAAGATGTCAAGGTACAGCAAACACTGTTCTCACGATACACACTCATAGCCCCTGACAGACGCAGTTGGAGGGTGTATACATCTTGCAGTCCCTCATATTCTTATTTTGCTGGACATGTGCTTGAGTGGGAGCCTGCCATATGGTACAAGTTGGTAAAGGAGTTTGGAGGGCCCTGCTCTGGTGGGACCCACGTAACACACACACACGCACACCAGCTAGAATTGCCATATTAGGGAACCTATGAGCACTGGGCACACTAAAATGGTAATCGCTGGAAAATGACCGCATCAAACACAAACTCTCTGCTCTACTTACCTAATTACTCTGCTCTTGATGTATTTTTGTTTGAAGCCACTAAGGTAAGAGTGGTGTTGCCATAACGACCTGCTGTTGGATGTTGTTTGGTGTCTCCGAGTAGATTAAATCACCCACATTCCTCATCAGTGATGCTCCAGTGGCATAATTTCTAAAAGCCTGGTCTGTTTTCCTCTTGATCTTTCTGTCATGTCGAGATGAGGCTGGATGGCCTCTGTGGAAGGTCTCAGTGTGTGTCGCTAGCCAGGAGGCTGCAGAGACTATACTTCAGAATGGCTCTGTGTTTTTCTGGAAGGAGCCTTGGAACTGGAGTCAGAAGATTGGGATCTTCATGCCACCAACCGAGAGATTTTCATAAGGCCCTGTCTTGATATCCCTGAGACTTAGTCTTCTCCCCTGAAAAACAGGCTCAGGATTATTTCCTTTTTCCCCTCCAGCCTCCTCATGACGTAGGGACCGCATGAGACTGTTTTTCGGAAATTCATGGGCACTGGGGTACAGCAGTGTGGAGAAGGTGGACTTTGTGAGCCTCTAAGGCATGGCCCTGGTGTGTGTCCTGTTTCTTGGGGTTTATAAAGGTTATCTGTACGGAGTCAGTTGCAATCAGTACAAGCCAGACCTTGGTTATGCTATAGACAGAATTCTGATCTATAGAGTAGCATTTCTTATATAGAATTCCCAGCTTCATATGATTATATTGTCCTGAGAGGAGTACCTCTTCTAGCTCTGGGTTTGTGAAATGAATGACTCCTTCTAGAATCAGGCTAGACCCTGATATTGGAACTCAGGGCAGCACCAGTGTCTCACAGAAGACATGGGCTTCTGCCTCATGTTGAGCATACTGCCTCCCTTTTCTATGTAGTTACATTACGTAGGTCTGTGTTGTAGATTATTCTGTCTTTACAAAAGCCATGATTCTTAGCAGTGCACATTACCCAGATCAGGAGCCCCACAAAAAGTAGCTAATAATGACCATGGCCACATTTTCCCAATTACCTGAAATTTAAAATAGAAAAATAATAGGTTCAAGATGTGTTATCCAAAATTTTTCTAACGTGCATTAGTCCACTGACTTAAGCAGGAGAAGGGTAGAAAGCACAGTTTAGTCTAGTGACTCAGCAGTGTAAGGCAGCATTGAAGGTACACAAGCCTCATTTCTTGGGGAAGAAGTAAAATTTTTGGGAGATGGCGCAAGGGCTAGGGTACAGCTTGGGCCAATGCAATACTGGCTTTAGATCCTGCTCTAGAAGATTACAATATAACTAGATTTCTACTGTAAGCATTTCTCCTATGAACTTTCTCCCCCTCAAAAGTTAACAATATAACAACGAGCAAACACTAATAACGTCTAGCAATATAGGCTGTAGCCACTTTCTGTCCCCCTTCTGGACATCAAACCCACTCAGTCCTACCTGGCTATTTTTGTGTGTGTGTCCAAAGAAAGCAACCCCTATACCTCATACTTTAATACCCCACATGGTCCCTTTTAGGACAAACTTGAAGAGTATCCTGAGGCATGCTGTCAGTCTTTGTCGGTTTATTCTAGACCTACCTGGCTTCTATCTCCTCCTCCTAGGACAGGGGCCTCTACTGCCTATTTTGTCTACTTAAGACTGGAAAGAGACATTAGCGGGTGCGTCAGCCCCTCTACCCCTTTCTCACACAGCCTTTCAGAGTGCTGCTCCCAACTTGATAGTTCTCCATCTTACCGCAGAGAAAATGAGAAGAAAGCACACAGGGGAGAAAACAGCAAGGTTTTGGAGAGAGCTGAGCATCTAGGAAGGATGCCAGTGGAGTAAGCTCCAGCATTCCAGAAGATGTAGATCAAGTGGGTAAGATTTGATTTGAATTTCACACAGGCAATGATCAGTTATAAGTTGGATAATGTTTCACATTGGAACTGGTGTTTAGTAATGCTTGCTTGACTTCCTGGGGGTGTCTGAAAATGGTACCTTAAGGACCCTGGATTCATTCAAGTTACATCCTGACTCTTCACAACCTAGTCATTCTTTAAGGCCTGCTTCAAATGATACATTCTGCAAAATTCTTTCGGTTCTTTCTAAATGTATGCCAGTCCAACACATCACTCTGCCCATCTCTCTTCCCATTTAGTGCTTACTAAGCACACTGTGCCTCTCCTGTGCCTCTCATCTGACACCAGTTTGTATTGTGTTGTTCAGCCTCTCTGTCACTTCTCCCTGGAACAAGACTGTAAAGAGATTCAGAGGGTAGATTACCAGTAACTCACCTGCGCAGTCTGTCCTGCTGAACTGAAGGTTGCTAAAGCGAGAAAAGGTAAACGATGTCTCATGAGTATTCTACAGACTCCTACGAACTAGCCTCACTAAAACTAATCTTATTTCTGAGTCTTTGAATCTGTAAAATATAGTTATGTAATAATTCATTCTCCACGGATTTACTTATTCATCTTCTCTTTAGCTTAAACCTGTTTAAGGGCAACACACATACTAGATACCTATAGGTACCAGAAAATGCAATGGAAACAGCCTCTTGGCACAAATAAGTTCACAGGATAATAAAAGGAGTTGCTCAATGTCCCTACATCTGAAGTGACTAAAAGACATGATTGGAATTAAAGACACAAGCTCTTTTCAACTGAATGCTCAAGAAATTTTCTTTATAGGAGGATTTGACTTTGATGGCTGGGTGGCCTTGAACTTGGGAAACGAGAATAAAGGAAGCATTTCTTCCTGACATTTTTTTTTGTAGATGAAAATGACATAGGTATAGGGAATCATACTCCATTGAGAGATAAGATAAAATATTGCTGAGTGTTTGTGGACTGACAGGAAATTAACTACCAGTGGTACTTGAATGTCATGTCTTGGTTAGACTGGGGTAGGAAATTCCATCTTTATTTTGAAGGAAATTAGTAGCATTAATTTCCAGAAGCATAGTTTGACTGTAGTTTGTGAAATGAGTTTGAAGGAGAAGAAGTAACATGGAAGGCCAGTGAAGGGACTATGTATATTTTCCCAAAGATCAAAGATGAGTTATCTTCACTTTTGGGGTCATATGGTCTGTGTTAGGACTATGTAACTCTGGCCCTATGAGGTAAAAGAAGATATGGACTCAGTAAATAAATAGGTGAATGAGTGGATGTAGTTATGTTCAAATAAAATCCTAAGCCCTTCTAGAGATGTTCTGGGAGGATAAAAAGGCCTCTTTTCTTCCTTTTCTCAGGGTTCCATGGCATCCTCTACTGAAAACCGATATTCTGGTTAATGACTTCATTTGAGACAATAGTATTTCTGCTTAACAAATGAAGTGATCACATCTGTTCTGCAGGACAAGTAAGTAAGATTTAAACTAGCGTGGTTAGGGATGGAGAGGAGGAACAGAGTAGGGAACATTATTGGTGCTGAGGGGTGGGGATTACCATAATAAAGAGCCCTGAGGGTGGACTGTCTTTGAGAGAGGGAAATTATTGCAATTTGGACATGTTGAGTTTCATGCAAAAGGCAAATGAGATAATGTAGGAAAAAGTGCTTCATGAACTGTGAAGTGTTTCAGAGATGGATGGGTTATTTTAAGAGGAAATGGCTGGGACCATTTTTGTGACTCACCATGAGCCCATCAACACTCTGGCAAAAACAATCAGAGTACATGAGCTGTGGATTGAAGGAGAGCCCTATCATATGTCTAGGTTAGCCCCATGCTATTATATTATTCCCACTGTGGTGATTTTCTCTGAAACAAGAGGCAGTTATTCCTATAGCTTGGTAGGAGTGAACTAAGTCTGGTAGCAGCCTTGGCAGACCTGAAAGATGCAAAGTTGTGTCCACCCAGAGCTTTGACCAGCTCTGAACTGGGGAAGATAGAATGGAGGATGAGTGTTCTCCTAGCTAAAAATGTTTCAAGAGTAAGAAATCATTCAAAAAATACTGCAGAACACTTGAGAAGGGATTGGAAATTAATATAGAAATGACCTTTGGGTACCACAGCTGAAGTAGCTTTGGGCTACAGAAATGGCTTTATATTTCATAGAAACTTAGGACGTTGTGGAAGCTGAATGTTCAGTAGGTCTTATGGAGTAGTCTTGCCAGCCTGAAGGAAGAATGAATGGAGTAGACACATGGTAGCTCTCAATAGAGCTGCCGGCATGGGAGACAAGGATGGGTTTTGACATCCATGAGGGTTACCAGCGTGGCCCCTAGAAACCAGCAGCACAGCTATAGTATTGAGCTATGTTTCTCTTAGCTGTGCAACTCTTATATAGGTTATTGGTTCTCTTGTTTTAAAGTGATAATCCCATTGTGAATATAATACCTCCCCTCAAAGACATGTGCATGGAAGGCTTAGTTACCATCTGTGGCATTGCTGAGATACAATTAGATCATTAAAGTATAGACTTCATCAATGATGGGTTTATTCCCAAATGGAAAATGAGCAGCTGGGGTCTAATTGAAGGAAGTTAGTCAGGGTGTTGTGTGGTGTCCCTGAACCCTTCCTCTTTGTTTTGTCTTTGATCCTCACAATGATGATTCCACCTCACCTTGGGACCAGAAACAATGGAACCGAGAAACCAAGGTTGAATCCTCGAGAGTCACACCTCTAAGTAGATCTATCTTTAAGTGCTTTATCTTAGGTATTTTGTCTTAGCAGCGGGGAGTAAACAAACACGTAGTTTAAAGGTTATACTTTGCCATATTTAAAGCATGAGTTGCTAAAAACAGCAGAGCAATGGGAGCCTAGAGGAGGGGTCAGAGTTTAGAAGTGTTAGAATTTAGCGTCTTTGGCAGGAATAGAGCAGAGTGTGTCCAGATTTACTATGGAGTGAAATGTGAAAAACACAAATGATGGCAAAAATAGGGGAACAGCATCACAAAGACATTGAAAAGCCAGGGTGAGGCTTCTCTGCTTATAACAGTAGGGAAATCACCCCCTAATCCCAAAGAGATGTGTTCCAAGATGCCTGGCAGATACCTGAAGTGATGAATAGTATCAAACCCTGCATAGCAGCCTATACGCCGTGATGCTGCCAACTAGAACCAAAGCTGATGTGTTTTTCCATCTTTTGCATCCTGGTGTGCCCTTTTTAACACCACCATTGAGCTTAGGAGCCTTTATTAAGGAAAATCAAAGTTATTTAGACACAAGCACAGAGATTCTATGAAAGTCTATCTTGAAAACTGAGATTGTCACTGACTAATGGGTGAGTAGTGTATACATCTTAGATAGGCTGTATAAAAGGATGACTCATGTCCCACTCAAGACAGGAAGGGGGAGCACAAGACTGTATCATGCTACTCCAAGCAGTGTGCAACTTTAAAACTGGTGATTTCTGTAATTTTTCTATCTAATATTTCCAGGTCGTAGTTGGCCAAGTGGTTCTTGAAATCATGGGAAGTAAAGCATCAAAGGAGGACCATCTTGATGATGCACATTGTTATGAGGGAGGAGGGAAGGTGCGTGAATTCAATCCATGGCTCCAACTTGCTCAGCGTGTGTTTCATAACTGAACCACATCCCCAGGCCTCCTGTACTTCTTTCTCTTTGGGACTGTCTCATTTCTTGCAGAGTTACTTCATAGATCTTTAAGGCCAGCATCTCAATCAGGCTAGTTGGTCTGATTTTCTCTTTTAAGCTAAATTGGGGCATTGTAGTGTACCATCTTCTCATGTATCCCAAAACTTAGAAGCTTTGATTTGTAAATAAAAAAATACTGCTTTTTCAAACAGACTCCAAAGACAGACATCTTTGAAAGAGTGACAAACCTCAAAACAGTGACCCAGGGAGAGGGTGGCACACTACCTCAAATGGCACCACCAATGTTGAAAATATTCTAAGCCAGTTAGTGTCAAGAAATTCGTGGAAGTGAGCATTTTACAAAGGAGGCAAAAGGTGTTTGAAGAACTCACAATTGTGTGAATTGATAGTACCTGGATGTACAAACCAAAACATTTATCTTTCTTAAGTTCCTAGAGATGACAGTAGCCTGAATGAAAAACTGACCTTTAGCAGGAATGTTAAGGGTTGAGTTAAAGGAGAAACCACAGCCAGCCTTTGGGGACTGACACTGCTTTAGAAGGCATGAGAAGCCAAGACCGTGTGCTTGCTCCAGTCTCCATTCTGTTTTCTTTCCCTCTCTTCCTAGTCTGTCTTTGTAACCAACCATGGGTCCCTGGATCCAGACCCCATAAGCTGTTCTTGGTTGCCTCTAAGATGTTTCTCCACCCCAGTGGAGAATCATTCCTGGGCTGTTTGTTCCTCAATCAGCATCTTCCTGGCATTTAGATCCCAATCACAGTTTTATTTTCTCGTTTACTCCAGGCTGGCCTTGAACTAACTATGTAATCAAGAATAAGCCTGGGAACAAGAATTACTGAAAAGCAGGTGTTTCTACTGTATTTTTAAAATGACTTTATTTAACTTTGTTTTGTTACCACACACACACAAAAGAAAGTATGAACAAACATACAAAAAACCTCCATGAAACTGCTTCTACATTGCAATATTATACTTCACATGACCTAAATCTATGTTCCTAGGCCATGGTCACTCATATTTTGCTCCTGGATAAACAGTGCTTTCTATTCTTTTGATCTGAGAGCTGCTTCTTTCAATGACAGACTTAAAACTCCAATTGTCTTTCCTCCACTTCCCAAGGGCTGCATCCCCAAACCCAGGGCTCTGTGCATGCTAGGCAAGCACTCTAGCAACTGAGCTACAATCCCTAGACCCAGCCACACTTTAAAATCTAAGCCCTGAGAGTCAAAATAAGGACAGCAGCCGAGACTGTAGCAAAGCGTGTGGGGATCTTGTAGTACCCAACACAAGTTAGAGCAAACCCACTGATGCACAAGACTGTTCACATGGAGCTCACAAAGGAAGGATAGATGACAAGTGGGACTGGGGTCAGAGGTCACACTGCATGGTCACCAACCCCAAGCGAATCTATGGAGGAGCTAGAATTAGAATCTAGGTCTGCCTCCTGGTAAGGTTCAAGCACTTAGCATAGCATCCTGTCTCTTTCCACCTGCACAATGCAAATGAACTCTCATGAAATTGCTGTTCTATCTTGGGCTAAGCCTTTCAGAAGAAAGATAAAATCTTTGGAATAAGGTTGTTTTGGATCTTCCTCCACTTCTTGGAAAAGAACGGCTTTGTCCCCAGCTGGTTAAGTGTGTTGCTGCCCCTTCAGAGGGATGTGTTGCCTGCTCTTGTCAAGGGTCAGGGTCAGAGTCCCCGGTTTAACGCATGTGGTTGCAGAGTCAGACATGTTTCCCAAAAGCCACACACACTGGGAAAATCCCCGTGCATCTTCCTGGCATGCGGCCCCTTCCAACCCCATCTGTTTGCTTGCTATCCTTTAAAAACTAATAATCGCAAACTCTCACTGATGCCAGGACCACTGTAGGAAGCAATAAAGAGAGAAAGGGTTTTCTCACAGCTTAGAGGAAATTGTAATCTGAGAGAGTGTAAATATATAGCCTAACACTGAGTTCTGGCTCACATCTGGCCCCAAAGGAGCAGCAATCCCCCTTTGAGAACCTGATGTAAGCAGGGCGACCTGCTGCAGTGGCTGATTTCCTTGTCTTAGATCACATAAATACTTAAGAAAGATTCTCTTTTGTTCATCAGGAACAAAGTCTGGGGGACTTTCAGATTTTACCTGCACACCACACACAGCTCCCACCCTGCTATGTAACATGTGACGTCACAGGGAAGAAGCAGCTCTCTAGGGCTCCTGCCAACAGTGCCTCCCAGATGAGCAGCCATCCAAGGCTTAAGGAGCTCGTTTCTGTGCGCGGCTCCCTTTGAGTCCCACAGCCTGGCTGGAGACTATCACCACCACCACTTTCAGTGCCAATGGTTTGTTTCACTGTGGCTTCTCTCCCATCCAACCTTACTACGGCTCCCAAATTCTCATTTGCACACTAACCTGTTTAGCTTCAATTCTTTGGCCAGTTCAGACCCTCATCAAGTAAACCGTGGTCCTCAGAGTGATCAAACAAACGATCAAGCAAACCCTTTGATTCTCGGAGTGCTACAGGGAGATCTTTCTTGGCTTCCCTTTGGTCCTCCAATCCATCCCCAACAGCCTTTAAGACTAGTTATCTAAGAAGAGATCCCAAACAGCCTCTTTCTTTGTGTTTTTCTCCCAAAGAGACAATCATGACTACATAATGATCATAAGGATTCTATCCTTCCTGGAAGAAATAATGTCATTTAAGGAGACAACTGTGTCCTTCCCTTTGGCTATCAGATTAATGAAACAATGGGCCCCAGGAATCTGGAAATCCCCCCAGGAGCCTCATGTTAGAAGAAGAAAAAGGCTGAAGCCTGGTGTCAGCCAAAGGCAGAATTTGTTTCCCAGGAAGAGAGTTCACGTAGTTCTGACAAGTTGTCAAAGCACCTTGAAGGACAGATTGGAGCCAAGACAATGGCTTGTCAGAACCTTACCCTAAGTGGGGCTGTCTTGTATTTAAACCTAAAGCTCATGACAGAACTCAACATGGACTTGAACGTCTTCACTGGTGTTCTTTATTTGTTCTTTTCCCACTGTGGTCACACTGCATGGATCTTTCTTTGCCTTTCACTATTCTTGTCTGAGTGTGCACTGAGGAGAGGAAGCTGGGCATAGCTTGTCAGGGCTATGAAGGCCCAGGCTCTGACTGTAAGAAATCCAGTAACTCTGATCTCCAAACAGTCCACTTTCCTTCATCATACATGGTTATGATATCATTAATACCAGGACCTTGGAATCGGATTGCCTGAGATGGCACACCATTACCACTACTGAGATGTGAAACTATAGGAAAGTTACTAAAATCCTCCATGAGGACCCCTTTCTTTCAGGGTGGATTGTGGTAAATAGGTGAGACAACTGTTATAAAATGTCACTTCTGGACTATTATTTTTGGCTTTACCAGTCACTTTGGCTAAACAAACAAACAAACAGACAAAAACCAACCAAACAAACAAACGAATCTTTTGCCCTCCGGTTACCCTCTGTCACATCCCTTGTAATCACTTGCCTTTGATGCTTTTCTGATTCTGTCCACTGAGATGAAAGCTCCGCTAGGGTGGAGGCTGTGTTGTTCGTTCACCACATGAGGGGAGATGCTCCGAAGCTGTGTGTTAAGTGAATGCATACAAAACAGAGCTTCTGAGAGCAAACCCGTCCACTTAAAAATCATGCGGGAATGAAAAACCACTAGATAATAGGATTTGATGCTTTGTACCTATCAGAAAGGGGAGGCAGGCCACTGTCAGAGTATCATGATGTGCCAGTCTCTCCTCCTCAATAGAAGTAGCAAGTCGCATTAAAAGATGAGCTAATGTATCAGAAACTTTCAGATGCTGTAGAACGTGTTAAAGCTATTAGGAAAGTAAGCGAGGGCCAAAGAAGTGAATGATACACCTGGACAGAGTAAAGGAAGTATGCGCGTACACACACACACACACACACACACACACACACACAGAGAGAGAGAGAGAGAGAGAGAGAGCTTCTTGAATAAAAGATATAAAATTAATACCAAGTTTTATTATCTGCTATGTATAATTTTCCAATAAAAAATATTCGCCAAGCACTCTGCAGTTTAGAAATATCTATATGTACATAGTGTCTCTCATTTGATAAGACCATTGAATGACAGGAAAGCTCAGTGGACAGTCTACATAACCCAGTGTCAAAAAACCTGGGTCTGCATCCTGTCCTGTTACCAGCAAGCTATGGCTTTTTAGAGAGTTACTTTCCTTCTCAGGAATTCGATTGAGGGTATCGGGTGGTTCTTAAAGTCCATTCGGTTCACGTATCACAGCGACTTCTGCTTAACTGATGACACATTTCTTTCCTTCTAGATTCAAGGTAAAATGTTCTCCCTTTGGGATTTTCTCAAACCTCTGTGCATCTTTTTGGCTCTTCCACTGATGTTCCCCAAATCACACTGTCTGAGTGATCCCTCTCTTAGGTGCGCAGGTAAAGAAAGAATGCTCTAGTTCACTGTGGAGGGAGAGCTTTTAATTGACCTCTTCTGATGCAAGTTCTACTTGCACCCCTGGTCCAAGGTCTCTCTCACTTCATCTTGCAGTGTGAATCATCTCACATCACGGCCAAGGGCAGCTAACAAGCTTCCTGTGGTTCATGTTAGAAAATCTTCAAGGAGAGGTTTTCAGTGGCCAATTTAACATGTGTTTTTCAGTCTTCATAGGAGAAGGCTGGGGACTTTCCCCATATTGATATACCCAGTTCCCTCTTTTACATTTGTCTGCCATCTCCAAACTCTGTTAGCCAAGGAAGATGTGCATGGGGTGTCTGGATAAAAGGGGTGGGGTGTCTGGGGGAACAACCTTTCTGGTGCAGAGCATAGAGGAACATTACACATTTCTATTTCCCCTTCTACAGTCTTGGTACCTTTGTGAGAAACACATAAATTTGTACCTTCTGTTCTTTGTGTAAATCATCTGAAATCTTGTTGTTTTTACTTAGTCACAGCCAAAAAGATAGAGAGGCAGTGATGTCTCTGTGTGATTTTTAAGATGAAAGCTGCCCTGGTCAGACCTTGAAAAAAAAAGTCTCCCTTCTAGTCACAGCTTTCCAACTTGAAAATGGTCCCCTTGCAGTGCTGACCTGGGTATTTCAGCCATGATTGTGAGGTGTGAAATACTTTCCAGAGCCTGAAGAATCCAGTCTGCGGTACTGAATGTGGAAGAGTTTTAGAAGCACCAGCAGGGATGAGTATTCCTCCACTGGTTTCTGCAACCTGTTAGTATTTAGGCAAACTACATTTCTTTCTGCCTGCTGGATCTTCTCTCTGCTTTTTCTTTCTTTGTTGAATAATAAAAACTTAGAATTACATAAGGTCTAAGCCCAGCTGCAATGAGAGTTTCAGCTGCTGCTTTAGGCTTTTGCAGGAGGCAAGCCCCTTCAGGAGAGAATGTCAAAGCTAGGCTGCGTTTTGTTCTTAGTGACATAGTTAGAAATGTCTCAAAGTCAAGCTGGTTACAGACATACTGGATTTATCTTCCTTTGGGCTTTTGCTATGCTGCTGGGCATATAACTGTGTGTCATCCACATGCATCCCTCTATGCCTACCAATCAGGCAGGCTTCTTCCATAAATCAGTGCCCAGAGACCATAATTCTTATTACCAACTCCACCTTAGATTTGCCCAGAGACCATAATTCTTATTACCAACTCCACCTTAGATTGCATAGAATGTATTTCTAATCCAAAAGGGAAAAAGCATATTGAGAGTCAGCCGCAAGACAAGCTGAAGAATTCTTGCTGGTTCCTTTCTTTCTGGGAGGCAACTTCCTTAGACATTGCTTTTACAAGCCAATAGAAAAGCCCCCTATTTTTCAGCACCACGGACTTTATATTCCCCTTTCTACAAATTCAGAACTTCACGTTAGCAGAGACGCTAAGCAAAAAGCAAAACCTCATTCTCTAGATGCCTACTTCTCTCTGCTCAGTCCCTCTGCATCCGCGATGCGTCAGTCCTTTCTTCCCCTCCCTTTCTAGGGGCTAGAGAGGCAGAACGCCAGAGTGGAGCTAAGCCTGCAGACCTGCCATCTGATTGGCTGCCCGGACTGTAGCTGGGCTATAAAAGAGACCCCTACAGGCTTGGGAGCCAGAGGCTCAGAGCAATCCGTCCGCGTCTTTGTCTAGCAGAAGCAACTGTGCTCAAGACAGAAACGAGCTCTCCTGCCTTTCTCTCCTCGCTGCGAATCACACAGTTAAACGCCATGTGCAAAGGACTTGCAGGTCTGCCGGCTTCCTGCCTGAGGAGGTAAAGCGTGCTTTCTGGCACTGGCCAGACTAAAGTTTTGCATAGACTTTCTCAATGACTTGCATGCTTTGGGGTTAGCGGCAGAAAAACAATAGTAGCTTCTCTCTAGGACTAGCCAGACACTCTGATTTAGGGAGCAGGCTCCTCAAATGCTGCTTCCTGTGTGTTTTATTTGGCATGACTTTCGTTTGGAGTCGGGTTCTGACTTTTAAGCGTGGTCCCTTAGTCAAATTGTTTGGGTTACGGTGATAGGAAGTCGGGGATGGACCTGTACTCGTTTCCGGGATTATTGTCCCTTGTTTGAGCTTTGCTGAGCACCCGGAATCACCGCTATCTGATAACACGCTAGTCCTTGTGTGGGGGAAGAGAGCCCCAGAAGGAAGTTTGGAAACATTGTCAGAATGCTCTGTGTGGCGTTCTGCAGTTACGCCACTCTGCGTCCACACAAACAAATGTGAGAACAAGAGATGCTTTTCCAAACCAGCTCTCTCCTAGTTTCCTAGCCCACCTCCAGTTGTTGACCTGAGACGTGGCTGGGAAATACTGATTTGTAACTCATCAGCTTAAAGTTTTAGAGGCATCTGTGTATCTTTTTTTTTTTAAGGGTGTGAATAAGTTATTTCACAGAGCACTTATAGTGTAGCTGGGTTACAAGAAAACACGAGGCTAGTGTGTATTGCATGATTTCCTCTTGAAATTAAAGGTCAAAAGTGGGTCTCTCTGTGGGTCTACCAACTCCCTCT
>LOEQ01008965.1:23032-38380 GCA_001685075.1 Bramus lutescens | reverse complement strand
ACTGATTTTCCCATGCTGGTTACAACCTTTGGTTCCTTTTTACTCCTGTGCATCTATGTCTGGGTGGCTGAGGCAGTAAGAAAGCATCAGATCTCCTGGAGCTAGAGTGGCAGGTGTTTGTGAGCAGCTTCACATACACGAGTGGGATTGCACTCTGCTGCTCTGGGAGAGCAAGCACTCTTAGCCACTAAGTTGCCTCTCCAGCCCTGCAGCCATTTTACTTTAAAAAGCAAATTAAAAAATTTTTTTTTTCTTATTTCCTCCAAGTTCTAACTCAGGCAATATTGAAGCAGATGCTAAAATGTAGTCTTTTCCTCTGGGTTACTGTATAAAGTAGAGGTTTTAGCACCAGATGTATAAAGCAAGGACCTGACTGCCCCAAGGTATGGTTGAGAGGAGGTTTTTATTGTAGATATGAGGGAGAGCACAGGCAGGGACATCTGGAAGAGTCCAGAGCAGGAAGAGAACGTAGTAGACTAACATGGGCAGTAGAAGTAACTGGGCCATGGGGTTGGGGGAAAGAGGATGACCAAGAGGGTGCTAATGGCAGTGTTAGGAGCTGAAGCAGTTTAGGGGAGGTGGGAAAGGAAGAGCTAGGACTCCAGCATGGACCCTGTAATAGGTACTTGCTCTGCTGAGAAAACCTGGAGGCCAGCACACACTTTGGTATGCTAATAGGCACCACAGTGAGCCTTTTGTCCTGGGGTTTCTTTTGGATATGACATTCTAGCCTTTTTTGTTGATGATAAAGGGTGAGGTAATCTCTTCTGTAACTGCTTCTTAGCTAAAATGAAGGTGCTGTTGTCAGGGCCCAGGAAGGAAGAGGAGAGTACAGGCTGGGGGACATCTGTTTTGCTTGCTACCCAGGTTCTGCAGGACCCCCTGAGGCTAGCAAAGTGCTGATCCAGAATTCCTCAGAAGCATCTAGTTTATATTGCTTTCAGCAAGTCTGGAGCTTGCTGGTTCCAATATGGAGGAGTGTGCAGTCTTCAGGTGACTGGAAATCTGCTGGGACAGACAGAGGTAAAGTTAAGGATCTTAGGGGAAAATCTTTATCTTGGTTGTACACTTAAAACTTCCAGGCCTATGGTCCTGATAGTTGGCGTGGAAGTGTCAGGTCCCAAGAAATTCCTTTTCCCAAAGCCTGGCATTTAGACAAAAGCCAGCATTCTCTCAGGAACTTGAGAAACTAGTTCCCACTTTCATCTCTGGCAAAAGGGACATATGGCTCTCCATTAACATATATACCTATAGTGCCTATCAGCATATCTTCATCCTTGCTAACCTCCAGGCTGCCTCAGTCCCTGCTCACAAGTACTTGTTCAAGCCTCATTGGTTCCCTTTCCCTCAGGCATCCATTTCCTTTATATTCCTGAAGATTTTTTCCTGTTGCTTCTCCAAGGTGATGTCCATCACACAGATGTTTCATATCTAGTGGGGGCAGAGGTAATTCCCCGGATGGACCCCCCACTGGAATTACCAGGTTAATGCTGGGAATGAGTCCCTTAGCAGGATAGCCTGAGATGAAATGATTATTTGCCTCCTGGATGGTCTCCCATGAGGTAATTCATTTTGATAAACAGAGAGGGCAGCCAGAGGCTGGTTGAAAATCCTCACCCTGCTTACAGTTCACACAACTAGATCCTAATTCTCAAGAGGGCATGCTTGACTTCAACTCTCACTTCATCTCCTAGTTAGCTCTTGCTATTAGAAAAAAAGTTAAAAGGCTGGATATTGTCCTGCAACCCTCTACAAAGATCTGTTGAATATAACATTTAAGATGTTTAATAGATGTAGGGAGCAATAAAAGACAGAAAAAGCTTCCTGTGATAGAAGTACCAGCTTCTAGAGGCAGCCCTCAGGTCTCCTCCAAAGAAGAGGATGGGTGTAGGTAGAAGTTTCTGTCCTGCAGCTGCTCAGTCCCAAAGAAACACACAGAGGCTTATATTAATTATAAACTGCTTGTCCTGTTAACTCAGGCATATTATTAACTAGCTCTGAGACAAGCATTATGGGTTAATTTAAGTCTATGTTTAGCCATGTGACTTGGTACCTCTTCTCAGTTAGGCATTCTCATCTTGCTTCCTCTGAATCTCTGCCTTTCCTCTCTCCAGAATTCTCCTAGTCTGGTCATTCCATCTATAGATCCTGCCTGGCTACTGGCCAATCAGTATTTTATTTAAACCAATACAAGCGACAAATTTTTATAGTGTACAAGAGCCATTATCCCACAGCAGATGAAGGCACAAATGAACTCTACCTGGAGCTTGCTTTAAAGAAGCCAAGTTGACCTCTGGGTAAAAAAACTGCACTTTACTTCATCTGTCTTAAGGACTCTGCCTGAACTTTGGACACTGGAGAGTTGAATGCACCTCTTTGCCTCACTAAGGTAGGCCAGTCTCCCAAGTTTCTTCTTCACAGGTACATACCTTGGATCTTCTGGACCTAATGGCTGAAAACTAACACTTCATTGGGACCTCCATCTCCAAAAAACTCATCAAGATGACTATGGAGGAGCCTAGGATAATTGTCCAGGTAGTGGGTAAGCCGATGCCATTTTTAATCCATTCAGGAGCTAGTTGGTCTCTACTTCCTGTTATTCTGGTGACACCTATTCTTCTCAGATCTCTGTGGTGATTGTTGATATTCTACCACACCTACATAGAGCTACGGGTCCTCTCCTTGGTCACCTGATAGCTCACTCCTTCCTCATCACATTATTGGCAGAGATATCATGGTTCAGTCGTACTTTCCAAACAACTGCCTCTGGAATTTGCCCCTCCTTCTAGCTTCACCGTACCCCCTATCAGACTAAGAGTATGGGATTCTTCCTCTCCCTCAGTGGACTCCCATACTCCTCCTGGATCCTACTTCCTACCCCTGTCACTTTCAGTGCCATATTTTTCTAAAACATAGACAGGATTTAGGGCTTAAAGCCTATCATACAACTCTTTCTTGATAAAGGTGTCCTCAAGAGCACTCACCCCATTGCATATCATACTGCTTATAGTAAAGCCTGATGGTTCTTACCACTTAGTCCAGGACCTCAGGATTATTAATATAGCAGGAGTTTCTATAACCCTTATATTCTGCTCTCTCAGATTCCCTCCTCTATCTCCCATATTATAGTCCGAGACCTTGAGGATGCTTTCTTCACCATTCTTTCCCCTCCCCCACCCCAGATTCACACAATCTCTTTGTTTTCACCTGGTAGGATCCTGACACCAGTACAGCATTCCAGCTTCCTTGGACGGTTCTTTCCCAGGGGTTCTAAGACAGCCCAGATGGTTTCAACCAAACTCTAGCCACCAATCTCCTCTCCCTAGACCTGCCTCCAAACCACCTAATACGTTCAATATGTTGATGACCTTTTACTATGCAGCCCCTCATCTCTCACATGTCACAATTTTTTGTCCATCTTTTCAACATTCTAGGAAAAAGGATACACCGAGTCTCCCTTATAAAGCTCAACTTTCTGTCTCTCAGGTCAAGCGTCTACTCTTGATCACAGACAGTGCCTGCAGACCCTCCAACCACCAAGGAAGAGCTTTGAGTGATCCTTTGGCCTGACGGGGAGCCTTAGAACCTGATTTTTTAACTTTACTCTTCTTGGTCTCCCCTCAATGAAGCAGATAGGGACATCAACCGAGTCTCTGGATCCCATTAAACCAGTCATGCCTCTGAGTTGCAAACTCCTATGGGCTTTGCCTCTCCCTCACCTCGGCAAACCCTTTATCTTGTGTTCTTCTGAAAAATAGGGAATGGCCTGTGAGTTTTGGGACAAATGGGAGGACCCACCTTTGGCCCTATTGTCTGCTTTTCTAAACAGCTGGCTGCAGAGCTTCCCTACTGGACCAGGAGGCTTCTAAGCTCACCTTTGGCTGCTTTCTCTCTGCCTCTTACCACACCAGCTCAAGCATCTATCACACAGGAGTCTCTCCACTCTGTCCCCTTCCTAGAAAGTCCTAATCCCTCATTTGGCTCCTGCCCTCTATTTAACACTGCTACTTCCCTTCCCAATGTCACGACCCTCACCCATTCCTGCCTAGAGCTACTCGATACCCTTACTTACAGAAATCCACAACTTCCTGTTTCCCCTCTGTCACATTCTGACTGTACTTGGTTTATAGACGGAAGCTCATCTCTCCGCTCCACTGTTTTCTACCAAGCAGGTTATGCCATGGTCTCCTCTGACCCGGTTGTAGTACCTTCCTCTTTACACCAGGCACGACTTCTCAGAAGACAGAGCTCATCGTCCTCACTAGCGACCTCAACTTGCACGAGACAAAGTCATCAATATATACAGAGATTCTAAGTATGATTTCCTTATTCTACGTTATGATGCTTCCATTCAGGAGGAAAAGGGTTATCTCACAACAAAGAGGCACATATTACCAATGGGACATTAAGAGGCTTCTCGCAATTTTAGGATTATCTTTCCAAGACGACAGTAGTTATTCACTGCTGGGGGCACCAGGTCCCTTCTAATGATATAGCTTTGGGAAATGCTTTACTAACAAGACTGCTAAAGAGGCCAGCCAACATTCTTATTCTCCACCTACTGTGAGTACCAATGACAGGCCTTCCAAGTTATGAAGTAGTCATGAATCCTCATGAATCTTCTACAGGTCAGGCAGTGTTTTCTGGACCTCAAGCAAAGTCCTTTCTGACAGATATTAACAACTCTTTT
Source organism: Bramus lutescens (assembly GCA_001685075.1). Taxonomy (NCBI): domain Eukaryota; kingdom Metazoa; phylum Chordata; class Mammalia; order Rodentia; family Cricetidae; genus Bramus; species Bramus lutescens. The sequence continues at coordinate 33,690 of LOEQ01008965.1, read as the reverse complement.
CACACTGGGTCTCTACTTCTCTGATTCCTCCAACTCTTCTTCTATCCCTTCTTAAGGCTACCACCCCAGGATGCTCCACCTGCACGCAAATCTCCCAACAGGGGGTGAGGGGCAGTCTTCTTGGGGAGGCTGGGGAGGACTGGCGACTCACACATATGGCCCCTAACAAAACACACAAATATCTTATTATGGTAGACAATTTCTCAGGAGGGGTCAAAGCTTTCCCTACCATAGCTGAGACGGCAGAAGTGGTTCCCACCTCATAAATGGCATCTTATCCAGATTTGAACTTACTATATCCATACAATCAGATAATTAATGGTCTAGCATTCATTTCTAAAGTCAGGCAGTCTTGAGAGTCTTAGGGGTACAGTGTCACCTCCACATTCTCTACCAATCCTAGACTAAGACATAACTCCCTGAAGCTTACGTGAATGCAATTTTACAAAAGGAGTGAAAATTTTAGATACAATATCATTACCATTGTTTGTAATCTACACAGAAATCCACACTGTAAATGCCTGTAAACAGCTGGAATAGACCGTCTTGGTTTGAAGAATGAACACTCTCCTCTGTCAAGAGGGTTGGACATGTGGATGGAAAAAAGATGTTTTCAGCATGGTGAGAAGCATTTTCAAGTCTTTATAACCAAAGGAAATTTAAATTTTGAGCTATAACTCTGATAATAGTAGTCAGTGCCTTACCAGAGCTAGATTAAGAGGTTATTGGAACTCAATCGATTAATGTTTTAACTCTGAACTTTTGAAGTCTTCACATAACAATAGCATCGTGTGAGGGAACAGGATTTGAAACACTCTAACTTTTCACGTACCCTAAAATCACTCTCTTAGACCCTTACAACTTAAGTTTTCACATCCTGGTACCTTTCCAATTAGACTACTTTCCTAGACCTGCACGACTTACACAAATTTCAAACCTTTTTCTTTCCATCCAATCATTTACCATGAGACACAGGTGCTTGGTTGCTAAGACCTGTTACTGCAAAGTTGGTTTCTTTAAATAAAGAAATGATAAAAAGTTACATGGAAACCTGATTTGTAAGTTTGTCCTTTGCAGTGTGAGGCAAGAGGAGCATCCTGGTACATCAGTGTGATTTTTACAGTCATAGTAGACAAAGCAGGCAGCTCTGGGGTGATGGTCTTACCCAGTAGAGGAGAGATGTGTGGTTTGAGAAAGCAGCTTTGGAGGAGAACTGAGAGGCTTTTAGGAAAAGTGACGATTCCAGGAGAGCAGCCGTTCTCAACCTGTGGATTGTGCCCTTTTTGGAGGTCACATATCAGATATTTACAACTTATAACAGTAGCAAAGTTACAGTCATGAAGTAGCAATGAAATATTTTTACGGTTGGGGGTCATTATACCATGTGGGACTGTATTAAAGGATCACAGCATTAGGAAGGTTGAGAACTATTGCACTAGATTAAGAAGGGTAAGTTGTCTTGGCATCTCTCTACTAACATGGTGGGCACCTAGGAGGGCATGGAAGTCTTCAGGAGCCAGAGGGAATGAGAAGACACTTATTGAATGGGCAAGTAGAGACAATGGTTAGAAGTGACTGAGCTGCTCGGAAGGGGGCTCATGCTTGTCCCTCCTGGGTTTCAGCACCAGATGTATAAAGTGAGGACATGACCATGCCAAAGTATGGTTGAGGGAGGTTATTACTGTAAATATGAGGGAGAGGACAGACAGAGGCATCTGGAAAAGTCCAGAACATGGAGAGAAAGTCATAGATTGAACACTGTCAGTAGACTAAACTGAGGTATGAAGGGAGAAAGAGGAGGTCCAGGAAGAAAGAACCAAGAGGGTACCTGGCTGCAATGGCAGGGTTATATAGGAATGAGAAACTAGGAGAAGTTTAGGGGATGGAGTGAGAAGAGCTAGGATGCAAGCAGGGACTCTGTAGTGGGTACTTGCTATGCTGACAGAGCCTGGAGGCCAGCAGGCACTTTAATGTGCTAAAAGGCAACATAGTTAGCCATTTATCTTGGAGTTTCTTTTGGATCTGACTGTTACTAATTCTAACTCACACGTACTTTTAAAAAAGTAGGTTCTGCTTCTGATAAATGATCAGTCCTTTTATAATTAGTGTGAGAAAGAGACCCAGCATAAGGGAAGTGCAGAATAGAACAGAGGTCCGTATTAAATAGCTTTATGGAGGGTACCTGTGCAGTGCTACAGAACAGCTGATAGTCATAGTTACATTTCTGGGATTGGGGAGACATACACTACCTGTCCAGTGTCTTGAGTTGCAGCCTTGTGTGGCAAAATTCCTCTCTCCTCACTGATCTTTAATCCTGACTGGGTGGTCACTCTTGCATTTCCCTCTGTGATCAGCAATGTGGATTTCCTATCAGAATATGTCCTGTGGATAAATACACATCTAGTCATTGCTATCAGAACTTAGAAGACGACTCCAGGACCTGTATACATCCTGCTCCATGGAAGCTGCACACAGTCATGGAAACAGTAAGCCCCTCTCTGGATTTAAAGTCAGGGAAGTCACTCAAAGGACCACAGAGAATGTCTTCCTCTATGGCCTCTTGCAGGTCACTAATTGGTAGCATATGCCTCCAGAGGAGTGGAGAGGGGCCTGCAGTTTTTTTCACTGTCAGGAGGAACCCCAGGACACAGTGTCTAGAAAGCCATTCCTCATATCTCATCAAAGCTGCATCCATGCCTGACCCTGTCTCTTTAATTTATCATGTTTTATTTGAAGTTTTTTTGATACTTTTTTTTTAAGACAGGGTTTCACTGATTGTCCTAGAACGGACTTTGTAACCATACTGGGATGGAAGTCACACTACACCACTGCCTGGCTCATGTTTTTTAATTATTAAAAAAATGTGTTAATCAAATTGCAATGTCTATAAGGAGGAATCAAATTGTAAAGCAGACATTTGCTTCTCACTGCTCATATTCTTTTTTAATGGCCTGCCAGGTTTGCTGCAGGTGTAGGCTTATAAGCTGTCCTGCAGACACGCAAAATTACATTACTGTCATGTCGCACAGCCTATCCACCATGGCTCTCCACTCCCATGAGCATGCAAGTGGTCACGTGATACTTGAAGGACAGTCATGTTTTCTTCTACCCACAGATCGTGGGCTGCCTCTGTCCATGCATTTCTCTCCAGTGGAGATTTTGTCACGGCACAGTCCCTCTAGCTCTCTTACAGGACAATGACAGGTTTCCGTGACACTGGGGACCATGGGTGAAAGAAATGCCTTTCCAAGAAAATAAAGTAGAAAGTAGCTGTGGACTCTGGAGCCCTAAAACAGGCTGCCAAGCACCACTTAGTATGTAAATATCTTCCCCTGAGGTAAGAAGGGTGTGTAAACTGTGGTTAACTGTGTGTGCTCAGGAAAGGAAGCCATGAATGAGGAAGGGAAGTCTTTCTTCTAGAGATAAGATGGGGGGGAGAAGAAGGGAGAGATGAATGTGGGGTAGAGAGCAGGGGAGGAGGAGAGTGGGGGATGGGAGAGGGGAGGAGAAAACTTGACACTCAACACAATGAAGGGTGGACCCTGATAAGCTGGCGATCACCATGGCCAGAGACTTGGGATACCTGTGAGCTGCTTAGTCAAAGATCCTCCCATAATACCTACGTTTCCTGGGAACACCTACATGATGCTCTACACAGTATAGATGTGTTCCTGACCCCCACCTTGTGCTATTATTTGAGTGTGTGTGTGTGTGTGTGTCGGGGGGGGGGACGACTAATGTTGCTTACTCAGACACCACAGCTGCATCCTAACTGGTTCCCAGGACACTCTTGTAGGGCCCTACCACAATGGTTGGTGGGTAGTAACTGCCTTAGCTGGCCGTCTCTTCACAGGCCACTGTGTGTGTGGCCGGGGATCCTACCCACTAAATCAGACCAGCTCTTTTCTGGTCCTACATCACCCGCCCCACCCTTATTATCTAATTTGCATCTGGCAGTCTAGTCTGCTGTACAATGGGCTGTGATAAGTAGGATTGGGATTTCAACCGCCCTACTAATAAAGAATCATTGGGAAGAGCCATACCCAGAGGGAAGGAAATGCCCTGTATACAGGAAGGAAATGAGCAGAAGGAGGAACTTACCACCTGCAAATTACAGTCCAGGTGAGACTGGCCAAACCACCCACGAGGAGTGCACCCAGTGCAATGGAGACCCAGGATGCCCGAGAGAGCCTGCCAGAATCTGTACAAGAGGAATAAGTCAGCAGATCCAGCCAGCATGGCTACAGGTTTTCACTTGACTGGCTCTTAGCAGAACTCGTGGAGGAAAAGACTTTTAGATGCTATGTTCTTCCCTGAGTGAATTGGGTATGGGGAGAGGGTCTGGCACTTTAACTAGGAGAGAGGATCAGGTCTAGTGACTGCCACAGTCAGGCTGGGATGGGGGTGAGGATGCCCTTCCTTCCTCATGTTGGAGGGCAGACAGTGAGTTTCCTGAGGAAGCTATGTAAGACTCCTAAAGGAATCAGATGGGACAGACAGTGGTCACCCAGCAGCTGTATGAAGACCATGACACAGCCCTGAAACTAGTCATATGCACTTGGAATTTGCAAAGACTGAGAGTCAGCTGGGGTCCAGGAAGGCAGCCTGAAGCCCACGTGCAGTTAGAACTTTTGGGTGAAATGGCTAATTTCCCAGTGATCTTCCCAACAGATAAACTGAGCCACTCACTGGGAATTAGAAAGCAAAGGGCAGACCCCTTGGGCCGGTCTAGCCAGGACCCCGAAACACTGGAGTCTGAGCAGGTGCTGCTCTCATGCCTTCTGTGTTTCTACCAAGTTCTGAGAAGTCTGTCAGTCTGTGGCCAGTGACCTTTGCTCAAAGTCCCTGCTACCACAATCTTGTTATTGACTCCTCTGCCAGCTAGTTCCCTGGATTTGTTAGACCTCCTCTGGCAGAAAGCTGGGTTTTAAATGCCACGATGTCACATACTGCACTGTCTCCATCACTGGAAAATGTGTCATGCCCCTAAAGTTAGAGTACTAGTCCCAGCAAGAGGCTGCAAGGGCCTGGGTCGGTGCTGAGTGAGAGAGGGGAAGCATTGAGGCCTTGGCAGCCTTGTGTGATTAGACTGGCTTTCTAGCTGCTCTCTCCATAGAGAATGTGAAAATCTCTCAGGGTCTGACCTCCTTGAAAGCTGGGGACATTGATATTTATTACAGCTGACCCCTGAGGTTAACATTTGGCAGTCTGTTATGAGAAAATTCTTTAGATGGCCCCCACGTTTCTTCCCTAGGAACTGCCTTATGAAGACCTCACTATCCTCTTCCCAACATGGAACTGGCCTCCTAGGAGACCACTTACTGTGCCTCTGCCTGCGCATGACTGTAGAGTCTCCAGGCTTTGGCTTGTGCACCCTGCTCAGCTCCAAGCTCAGCTCTGTGAATCCTTGGTGCAGGGTGGGAAACCCTCCACATGTTTTCTACTCCAGAATGACTTGAAGATCAATTTCAGACCTGGTTAAGACCTTGGTGCTACCCTTGCAAGGGCCATTGTCCATAGAGCAAATGAAAAAAATTCTGTCCTCAACAATTTTCTGGCTTGAGTGCTAAGCATTCAGAGGGGAATGCTGAAGACATCCTGGGCCAAACAAACATCTACATTGCAGACATGTGCCCTTTAGCTAACTGACAGCATCAGGAATTTTATTCTGAGCCCTTGGAGGTATCTCACGGGGTAAACAAGGTTAGCGTGTTTCTGGGCCTATAGGGAATTGGGATGCTGACTTCAGGGTCTCATGCTTCACTTTGGTAGGTTTCTTTCTGAATTAGCTATCTTGGGTTGACAACTGTAAATGCAGGCGGAAGTCACCACAGATTCTGCTGTACACATCTCGCGGCACAATTTGCATCTAAACGGTGTTTCAGATATACTACTGAAAGCTGGCAGGGTGCCATTCCCTGAATTCCTCCAGGTTCTCCTTGTCTACTCTCCCCTAGGCAGGGTGAACATCAGCTTGGCATCTGGGAAGATCTGGGGTACCCGCTAGGAAAATAAGTTTGATGACCTCAAACACAGTATTGTCCCTATTTCAAAGAAACTGGCCAACAGATATTGCAAGGAAGCCACTCACCTATGCAGGTCTTCTCATCTTCACCCAGCACGTAGGGGTCTGTGCACACACACTGGAAGCTTCCCTTGGTGTTCTTGCACTTTGCAGAGGGGTGGCAAGGTGGGTGTGTCAAGTCTGTGCACTCATTCACATCTACAGGAACAATCACAGTCACTAGAGTAGTGGGGGAAAAGACCCTCTGTCCCCAGACCCATGTGGCAGACCCTTCTTTTCCAGGCAGTTACCACCTAGGTCCTTCCTTGGTATCAAGAATGTCATTGTTACAGCCATGCTGCCTTCATGCTCCCTATCCTTGTGAGTCAGATGCAAAGCACCTTAGGACTGGTTCTGTGACCAGGCCTGTCTCACTAGTTCCTGTCGCTTGTGGTCCAGCTGTGTCCCTTTGGCTCTTAGTCTACCTATGTCCCTGATGACTCTGTCAATTCATGCCTCCACTAACTTTTCCACATGAGCATGAGCCACCAACTGTCAGAGCCAAACTTGCCTTTTGTGTCTCTCTGTGTGAAGAACGTGACTGCCACTCTGACCATCTCTGCCACAGTGTGCAGGGCAAACTATGCCTGTGGAAGGTAATGGATGACAGAGACCTTATACCCTTCTCTACTTCTCAATAAATTGGGGGATCTTATTCTTACTTTTCCCATATGCAGCTTTTTTTTTTTTTTCGTGGCTACCACAGATATCACCACAAGCTGAGAGCCTAAGAATAGAATATGGCTTCCTTTCTGTTCTGGAAGCCAGAAGCTTAACGAATGGAGCCCTCTACGGCTCTTCCTTTGCCTCTCCCAGAACATCTCCAGGTGTGTCGTGTCTTTTAGACTCATTGTAGTCCCCAAGTCACTCCAACTTTCCTGTCTTTCCTTGTAAGAACCCTGGACCCTGGGTGAGGGCCAGAACGGGAACATCTGTAAAGATCCTATTTTCAAACATGGCCACATCCTGAGATACTGAGGCTTAGGACTTGAATTTATCTTTCTTTGGGACAACAGTCAACCTCAGACTCAACATGGTCAGTTGGTTCTAAGCAGAAATCACTCCAGTGAGTTTCGGATCATGTGCACTCTGAGCTTCCTTGCAGAGGGTTAACCCCGAGGAGTTTGCTACAAGTCTACCCTGAGAGGAGACTGGCACTCTCCACAAAGAAAAAAAAACATGTGGAGGTGGACCACTCTTAGAACTCTAGTGCCACCTGTGTGGAGGACAAAGGTGTTGTGTGTCTGATAAGATGGTGATGTTTCTCAAGAGCAGCAGGTTGGGCACCATGGAAATATCTCCACAGATCTGCCTGTCCCTGGAAGCAGAAATATCTGCATTCATCTCCTACACACATGTTGTGTAACAATTATGAAAAGCTATAGACAAGCAGCTTCTATCTACTGGAACCCACAGCTTGAACACGACTCATCATACACACCGGTGGGATTTTCCTATCGATTTTACATGGATAGTGTATTAGTTACTTTTTCATTGCTATGGTGAAGCACTGTAACCAAGGTAACTTAAAGAGGGAAGGCTTGGGGCCAGTTATCGTTCTAAAGGGACAACAGTCTCTATCACCATCATGGCGGAGAAGCATGCCAGTAAGCAGTCGTGGGGCTATAACAATCGAGAGCTCACACTTTATACCACAAACCACCAGAGGACAACTTGGAATGGTACAGAGCTTTGAACTTTCAAAGCTCACTCACAGTGACACATTCTGACAAGACCACACCTCCCCAAAGAGTGAAACCAACTGGGTACAAAATCCTCAAATGCCTGAGACTACAGGAGGCATGTCATTCAAACTACTACATTCCACTCCCTGGCTGCCATAGGGTCATAGCATCATGGCCAAATCTTAATGCAGAATGCATTTCATCTATCCCCAAAAGTCTCTATAGTCTTTGAGTCTTAACATGGTTTAAAAGTCAAAAGTCTGTGTCTCTTCTGAGATGCAAGGCAATCTCTTATCTGTAAGAGACTGTAGCCACTGTAAACTCAAAAATGCAAATTGAATGCTTCTAACATATGATGGCACAGAACATAAGAGCATACTTTGCCCTTCCAAAAGGGAGGGATGGCAGTGTAGTGAGAAAATAATAGACCAGAGCAAGACAAAAACCCAACATGGAAAATACCAAATCCTGTAGCTCCATGTCTGATGTCAAAAGGCCCTTCCAACTTTGCTGCCTGGGAGATCTGCTCCATCCCAGGCTATTTCCACACCCTGTGTGCAGTTCTCTTTGACAGATACTCATGGCTGACATCTGAAACATCTTGGTGTCTTACTGAAACACATGCTTTATTTTTACAGTTTCATGCAAGGGCCTCTCAGGGACTCTTGCCTTCTCAAGGACTTTTGTGCAGGGACTCCTCTGTCACAGACTGCCTGATCTCAACAGCCCTCAGAGACTGAGGAGGGAGAGTCCATGACCTATTTACTCCTCACATCTTACATTACTCTGAAGCCAGCATCATGTAGGTGGTACTGCCACATCCAGCCACCAGTCTGGGATGAACCTTCGAACTCTTGAGACATGTATGGAGCAGTTTTTGCTGGCTATTCCTTCCTAGGCCTCTTGCTTCCACAAGCCTTCCCTTTGTTCTAATGTAGACTTCCGTCATAAGACTGGGTTGCAGCATTAAGTTTCCTGGGGCTCTTTATCTCTTCAAACTATTTTGCAAAGTATTTATCTCTTCAAACTTCTGTCTTACTTTCTCATTTTCATTGCGGACATACCTAACAGTGATTACTCATCACCGTTTAATAGCATCAATATCAGGCTTTCTTAAAATCTTCAACAAATGCCATTGCTTTTAAATTCAGCCCCAAGCAAGTTTGTAAGACAAAGGCAGTAAACAGTCACGATGTTGCCAACATCTCACAATATTATTTTAACCTAGCATCTATTGCAATCCACATAGCTTCCATCACTACTGCCTCTGGAGCTCCCACCAGGGAGGTCATTAAGCTCCCCTGCAGTATCCACCACTTTTCTAGTTCACAGCTCCAAAATCTTCCACATTTCTCCCAACACCAGCGTGATCATGTCCAACACAGCAATAGCCCACTCCCTAGTTCTAGCATATGTATTCTACTTTATGCTATTGTAATAAAACATTATAATCAAGGCAGCTACAGAAAAAAAGGGTCTTTTGGACTGATTCTAGAGAGTTAATAGTCCATCATGGTAGGGAAGCATAGCCACAGGTAGGCGTGGCAGCTGGAACAGCTGAGAGCTCACATCTTGAGCCTCAAGCACCAAACAGTGAGCAAACTTTGCAAGTTTGTCCATAGTGATACACTTCCTCCACCAAAGCCACATCCTCCTAATTCTCCCCAAGCAATACAATCAACTGGGGACCAAGCATTCAAACACCCCAGACTCTAGGTTTTAACTCATTCAGAGCATCGCAGCTGCATTTTTGTGCCTAAATGGGAGAGAAGATAAATTGAGAAGATAATCTCTCTGGATTTCTTATGGTAAGAAGTTCAGCTTGCTGCTTTCCCTTCTCTAGTGAGTCACATGGCTAGGCACACTGGTTGGAGATCAGTGAGATACATATTCATGTCAATTTAAAACAAAAATATTTAGTCTTTCTTTTTAAAGATATGTTTTGTTTCCTTGCAAGTCCTTCTTTGGGTACATGTAGTTAGAGGTCAGATTTAGTGAGAACTGTACATGTAAACACATCTGCACCTAGAATGTTTCCTCAGTGCACCTTCATGAATTGCATATAAGAACATTATAAAAACAATAAGCCAGAAAACATGGCTCTTGTCATCATAAAACGAGGACTCTCTTCCTTCCTTCTTCCCATCTTGCTCTGCAGAGACACCTCTAGTTTTAAGGTCTCAGCCATGCAATGCTCTTAGCAAGCTCACAAAGACCTTTATCTGTGCAACACACACAAATAGGTGCCCTTCCTTTCAGATGAGTCAGAAAGGATTCTCATCAAACACACCACTTTGACGGTTGTGTTTTTGTTCAGTGGTGTATCTTAGGTGAGCTCAGTTCCACAGTCCTAGGCGACCCTCCTTAATATGTTCAGCATGGTATTTCACGGTGGGCATACATTCATTGTAGGGGCTCTAGGCCTTGTGATTAATGTTGTACATTAATTCATTTAAATAGGCAACCCAGGAGTTGGATTCCATGACTATTATCACTGTCCGTTGGTAGGGTTGAAGGTAGGCACAAGCTGAGTGACCTCAAAGGGCAGAGTAATTAGTTGCTGAAAGCTATTCTTTAGGGAAGCTGCTGAGTTACTATGCGGAGGAATGAGGCTATGATCAGTGCTTCTCAATGGGTGTCTCACCCTTCACATGCTTGCCCTTTGCAGTGACTTCTAAACCATGCCAATCTGATCTCAGAGCGGTTGGCCCTGAAAGGCTGCTGGTCTGAAAAGAGGATGCCATTTCCTCTTGTCACAGAGTTTATGTTGTGAGCTCACGTGTTGCATGTGGAGGTCATGCCATCTGAGTTTTCTACCAACAGGAGCACCTGGGCAGCTAAGAAATTAAGTCGACAGGCTGGAGAGATGGCTCAGAGGTTAAGAGCATTGCCTGCTCTTCCAAAGGTCC
>LOEQ01008965.1:10937-23024 GCA_001685075.1 Bramus lutescens | reverse complement strand
GCTCTTCCAAAGGTCCTGAGTTCAATTCCCAGCAACCACATGGTGGCTCACAACCATCGGTAATGGGGTCTGGTGCCCTCTTCTGGCCAGCAGGCATATACATAGACAGAATATTGTATACATAATAAATAAATTTTTTAAAAAATTTCCTTAAGAAAAAGAAAGAAATTAAGTCGATGGCTACTAAGTCCTTGGTACCTGCTGACCATGGTACCCACACTTCCTTAACTTTGGGGAGGCAGAGACTGCTAAAGTGAAAAGTCAGAATAAAAACCAGCCAAAGGGTGTTGGCTGGGGAAAGGAAAATGACTTCTAGGACAGAAAACTCTCTAGTGGAGACAGAAGGGGTGTGTTTCTCTAAAGAGCTCAGCAGAGAGGAGCCCTGTGAACTTTCACATCTGCTCACATCCGGTACAGTCAGTGGTCGGCTCCAGTAGTCTGAGGACGGAGACTTTCCCTCAGCTAAGCTTTCCTTTGCAGTTGAAAATCCTAAAACAAGTCGCCCCAGTGAGCTTGTTGAAGTTCAGGTTTTTAAACTAAATGAAATAAGGTATTCATAATAAGTTAAGAGAGCCTGGTCATTGATAAAGCATCACTGTGCCAAACCCTAAGGGTCACACTCTAACAAGACACTGCCAGTGGGAAGAACGAGGAATCCCAGCCAAGTGAGCACACCTTGTTTGGTTGCTAAGCTGAAACAGCACGGAGGCTTTCAGGTTTGTCATAATGAATATTAACTACAGAAGGTGATAATTCAGAGCGATCTAAGTAGCAGTTGTCAGAAACAACACCTGCACACAGATGTTGCCACTCATAGAACAGCTGAGCTTCTGTCACTCCTGTGGGCATTCTGTCTTCTGGCAGAGGATCTCTGATGGTGTTCTCAGTGACAAAGCCCCTTACCTTGTCCCCTGGCCCACTGTTGCTCATGATTAGACCCAGAAGGAAATTGGGGAGTCTGTCCGTTCTGGGCCTTCACAGCCAACTTTCTCCTGGTACAAGACCGGGAGAATGGGACTGAGTATTTACATCCACCTTTCCAGCCCAGGTTCGGTGCTTTCTGGAAAAAGCTTATTCTATCTCCCAAACTTGTCTCTTTACAGATAGAACCCAGGACCCAGGCTTTTCTAACAGAGGCTGACACTCTTGCCAACTTCCCAAGCATCTTGGGGGCAATCCCTACTTTGCAAAGTCACATTAGAGAAGTGGATGGTGGAAGCCAGCAGGGCCTGAAAGTGCCTGTTTCTTTCTGCTTTCCTATTACTGGCTGTGAGAAGGACTGGGAAGTGACTGCCTGAGCATGAGGAGTCCAAGAATACAGCTGGGAAGGTGATGCTCAAAAGGGGGAGATAGTTCTAGATCTTTCTATAGGTGCCTGGAGTAAGAATCTTCTCTGTTATCTCATTTGGGGGAATGGACTCCCTCAGTTCTTTCTACAACCTTGTCAAGAACTAACTGGCTCCTTTTCTTCTCTCTTTGCCTAAATCACCACAAGTCCAGATTCAAAGTGACTGTTTCCAGGTTTTGCCATCTAAAGAAAGCAATGGAGTGTGACGAATAGAGGGGGAGTCTTCTCTTCCAGTGCCAGAAAAACTCTAGGGATACACCTGTGCTCAGAAAATGTCCTCGTGAAGGATCTGATGCTCTCCTCTGGGGAAACACAGACTATTGTTCTGTAATTGCTGTTAAACTCCACACCATGTGACAACACTGACCTTTACACACAGGAGGCTCAGAGTCCCAGCCATTCTGGGTGCATGTGACCTGTTCCTGGCCTTGCAGCTTGTATCCATGGAGACAGGAATATACCAGGACCAGCTTCCCAGACTCTTCACAGTGCACATAGTTCCCATTGTCCACCTTGTCTGGGAAGATGCACTTGCCGTCTATGGAATGTTGAAGGTTAGAATTCAGTGAAACCACAAGAAAGATTCTAGACTGCCAGCCCTGCTGTGTGTTGAGCTGCAGCCCTCAATTAAACTTCGTTTCCTAATGCCTTGTATCTGCATAGCATTACATTGGGAGATGGAGGTTGCAGAGAGGAGGTTTCCTTGGCCCTTGGTCTGGAATGGAAGTGGTTAGTAGGTTTGTATGTGTGTCTCTCTATGGGCATATGCAGCACGCCTCTCTGTGTCTCTATTGGGAAATGGGTTCCAAGCCATGAAGAAGTGCCTGCCACGTAGCTAATTCTTTAGCTCCTGCTTGAAGTCAAGACTGACATGGTACAGAACTGATGTCATATAGTTAACAAAAGAGTAAGCGTTTGGTGTGGTTGAGAAAATTCCTTGGTTGCTCAAGTGTTTGCTGTGCTACTGTGAGGATCAGAATTTAGATACCCAGAACCCACATAACAGCTGAATGGGCCTGGCGCCATGAGGCTCTGACCATAATCCCAGCACACAGAGGCAAAGACAAGGAGTTCCTAGAGCAAGCTGACTAAGCAGACCAGTCAGTTCTAGAGTCAGCGGGAGGTAATATAAGACGAAGAGATTGAGGACACTCAATGTCAACGTCATGCCTCCAGACGCACGTGTGTACAAATTCTACCCAAATCCATACACAAGTGAATATGCACAGCATAATAATATATCATGCACATACATGCAAAAAGAATAAATGTTTTGTGACAGTGGTAATTCATGAAATATAATTTAGTTTGTCCTAAGGATAGAACTAAAATCAAGGTGAGAACATTGACTTTGCTAATAAAATCTCAGGAATCTGTAGGTCCCTGCTCAATCTTATATCTTTTCTACATAGCCAAATGCCAACCACTGCTGGCTCTTCAATAAGAGCTCATCTACTGCTTCTCAGCCGGGAGGACTGAGCCAGTAGAATCACAGGAGACTCTATGGCCAGACCTCCCTAGTGCTGTTGCAATCTCATGGGTACAGAGCCCATGACAGATAAGAAGAATCTGGGATTGCCAGTGCCAAGGCTCAGCAGTTTTTAAGTAGTGTGTGAACCTGGACAGGGTTGCTGACCTCTGGTCTGATTCCTAGTTCTCCTTGGGTACTCCCATACCATGGGAGAAGGCAAGGCTCGGTCTCACCAGCACTTTCTTAGCAGCGCAGGGTTGAATCCAGCCTCTTGGAGAGGTTACACTTGCTATAGGTCAAGATGAAGTAACAAGTGGCTCAGAGTCACCTTGTGGAAAGGTCTCCTTCCACGCTTCAAGGTTCATGCTAGGGATGTCTTCACAGAACTCAAAGTCCTGGGGGAACTTTCCAGTCCGGAAGGCATCCAGAGGTACCCTGGTGAGGCCGGTGTTGTCACAGATAACCCGTGATAGCGAATGCTTCTCCAGTTCCTGCCTCTGAGCGTCTGTGAAAACATGGCTGTTCTCCCACCAAAACCTGCACGGGAGAGGGCACGGGGATGGGCAGTAGGATATAGTGCTACCTCTGTTTCCTCCTGCACTCAGTATCCCCATGGAGAAGATGGTCAGGGGGTGAGCACAGCATCCAGGGGCTGTGAGAATTGGGCATTAGAGAGTGGAGAAAAGAAGGGTATGAGCCAGTCTGTGGGGTGGGGGCCATCTGCAGGGCAGCATAAGCTGACCAGCTCCACTGTGCCTGTTTGGGTGCATCCCTGCCTCAGAAACAAGTGGGACAACAGAAAAGTCAGCCACAGGAAGAGGTGCTGGCCATTCAGCCCAAGCCCCAAATGTTGTTCTTGTCTGTCCCTCCAGGCCAGGGCCGACAAAGAGGAAATAATGTCAGTTCTTCCTATGAAGGTAAATATCATGGACAAAGCTCCTGTTTCCCATAGCCGTTTACTGTATAGAGACCGTCTCCATTCCTAGTCGGGAACACATCCTTGGCTTGTCGGGAGGAACTGAAATCTGCAAAAGGGCTTGGACAGCATGGGAAGGAATCACCTCTCTATCAGCTGGTTGGTGGAAGAGTTGCTTTTTGGGGGACACTCAGTCATAAACACAAGAGTTAGGAATCACCGTATCACCACCACAGCATCTGCCAGAGCCTCTTGGACTTTGCTGCTGGACTTGATCCAATGCCCACATCATACTCAAGGGAGGCCAGGAAATGACCTGTCTCCAAGGTTTGTGTCTTCTCATTCCCTAATTATGTCAAGCCACATGACTTTTCTAAAGATATAGTTTCACGGGAGATAAACTCCCCCAGGATTTCTTCCAGGTGTCTCATCTCTGTGAGATGCTGTATCCCAGAAATTTATGGCAACATTCATAGCAAAGGTAAGGAAAGAATCCTAAGGCTGTGTCTAAAAGCTGAGACACTTGTGAGAAGCAGTCTTATAGGGAGAGAGGGATGGATGGAGGCAGGCAAGCAATAAGACAGAATCTAGCATGGAGGTAACTATCAAAAAGAAACAAAGAAATGCTTCCTTGTTTTTTTCCCTGATGGTCCCATGATTCTAATGTTTCATGTCACACCCCCAATCACCATCTGGCGTCAGGTCATGAGGTGCACAGGTGTAACACACCTGCTTTTCTCACCCCCTCCCGGGGAGCTCAAAATTCTAGACTGAAATGGAGGAAGAAGCAAGTGAAAGGCAGGCAGGAGCCTCAGCCAGCTGTGTGGAAGGGGAGGCATGGCGGGGAGTGGGCAGGATTCTTTTCAGCCACGTTCTGCTCCTGGGTACCAGCTGGGGTCCACATCTGCACCAAGGCAGGGCTACCTGTCCAGTGCCAGCAGTGATAGCCAATGACCAAAGGCGGACGCGATAGATTGTCACAGTTTGAATTCTGTTATGTGCCTTCTCATAAGCATGACTAGAAATATGGGAAAACAACAGTAATATTTCTTTTTCTTTTCTTTTTTTTTTCAAGACAGGGTTTTATGTAGATTTGGAGCCTATCCTGGAACTAGCTCTTGTAGACCAGGCTGGCCTTGAACTCACAGAGATCCAACCTGCCTCTGCCTCCAGACTGCTGGGATTAAAGGTGTGCACCGCTGTCGCCTGGCTACAACAGTAATATTTCTAAGTGAACAGAATATTCTATACATCTTGTGGTCCTTTTGTTTGGTGTCAACATTGTTTTAGGGTCAGCAATGGCATGTTTGAGAGAAAACGTTCCCAAGGTCACATAAGCGCTTGAGCTCAGATCTAGCTCCTTCATACAAGCCTGATGTGGAACACTGTTGTACCCAGCGTGCATTGCCCAGAATGTGGAGAGGCTTTCCACAGGTACTCACCTGTCTCCATCCCTCAGGGCTTTCATCTGTTTCCCAATGATGCATGCAAACAGAGGGCCAGTGCGGGCCCCCAGCAGGAAGGTTTCAGCCAGGCCTCCCATCCAGACGTCGATGTTGTCTGCATGCTTGTACAGGTCCATGATCTTGTTAACCACAGTTTGGTTGGTAATGGCCCTGCTGAGTTCAGCTGGCGTTTCCAGGCGTGACAAGCCACAGAACTCTCTCCATTCATTGTAGCCTGTACAAGAAAGATGGGCTAGGTCTGTTTTTACAGAGACTTAGGGTTCACTAGTTTACCCATGGGTTTTATTTATCCCTGGAAGCCAGAATTGCAGAGACATAGCCCTGTCTGCCATCCCCTGATGGAGAGTGATCGTTGTGTTATTGTGGTATGACTTTCAGCCCTATGGAGTTTAACAGGACAGGCCATGCAGCACAGACATAGGGTTCTTATAAAGAAAACCCAAAATACTCTTATAAAGAGTATGTTGGGGTGAATTAGGATAGAAAGGGTGCCAAGATAGTTTAGTGGGTTCATGTGGGTTCATACTATTATTGGATCAGTCTTCTCCTACTGAACTGTGGTGACAGCCCCACCCTCTTCAGACCTGTTGATGCTCCATCCAGGAGGACACTGAGAGCTCATGGAGAAAAAAAGCACACCAGTGCACACACACACACACACACACACACACACACATACACACACACACATTCACAAACATAGGCACTCTCTTATACACACAAAGTGAAGAAAAATCAGCAGTGAGAATTTAAAAACTGGTTTGTGCCCATCTCATTCACTCCCAGTCCAGCTGGAGTTGGTGAGCTCCCATTAGCTCAGGCAAACTGTCTCTGTGGATGACCCCCTCATAGTCTTGACTTCCTTGCTCATATTCTCACTCCTTCCACTCTTCAACTGGATCTTGGCAGCTCAGTCCAGAGCTCCTGTGTGGGTCACTGCCTCTATTTCCATCTGTTGTTGGACGAAGGTTCTATGGTGATATTTAAGATAATCATCAATCTGACTACAGGCAAGGCCAGTTCAGACACCCTCTCCTCCATTGTTTATGGTCTTAGCTGGGGTCATCCCTGTGGATTCCTGGGCATCTTTCTAGAGCCAGGTTTTTTGCTAACCCCACAATGGCTCCTTCAATCAAGATATCTCTTTTCTTGCTCTCATATCTGTCCTTCCTCCATCTCGACAGGAGTTGACAATTGGGGAAGACTGAGGGGCCACTGATATTGAAGCTGGGATTTGTCTCTACTGCATGTGCTGGGTTCTTGGGATCCTATTCTCTTTGGATGTGTACCTTGCTCAACCTAGTTGCAGTAGGGAGGGCCTTGGACTTTCCACAGGGTGGGGTGCATTGCCCTCTCTTAGGATTGGAGGGGAATAGGGTGGGAGGGTCTGTGGAGGGAGTGGGAGGGGAGTGGGAGGAGGGGAAGGAGTGGAAAATTGGATTAGTATTTTTTAAGTAATAAAATAATAATAATAATAATGACAACAAATTGGTTTGTGAATGCTGCCATCTAATGGTATTGAGTCAATCCTCAATGATAGCAGTTCCCTCCATTCTGATTCAGGAGAAGCTGGTATCTGTTTAATGAGGGTGGTGTGTGTGCATGGCTGTATATTTGATGCAGCTAATCACTGTACCACCTTTTTCAGAGCCATAGCTCCTGAGCTTCCTGGCCAACAAGTCTGTTCTACCTCAACTCAAGGTCTGCTATGTAACGCTGAACCCGGTGAGCGGCAACTCACTGGTCATTCCCCTCTTTTTTCTCTTATTCTACATGGGTCCCCTCAGTTATCTTTCTCAGAAACTATATAGCAAGGTAACAGGCTCCTCCGTTCCCGTCTCCCCAGTTCTGATGAATTCCATAACATTTCTACTTCATTACAGTCTGTTTTAGGGCAGACCTCCCAGATCCCACAATCTCATGACAAGCAAAATAAAATTGGTGGATTTGATTTATCTAGAAACATATATTCCCACTGCTTGCCACAGAGGTTGGGGAATATAGCAGTTACTTCATTAAATATCTACTTGAAGGATCGTTTACTTTCAGGATAGCTGAGGCACAAAACGTGAGTGAATTATACTCAAATGTTGGGAGAGAGCTTTGTCGGGGCCATAGGCGCGGCAGCTGTATGCTTCCACAGCTCAGAGAAGTAAGTGCACCTAGAGTTCAAGGTGAAGCACAGAAGGTGTGTGGTCTTCCAACACATGCAAAAGGGAACCTTTTCTATACCTTCCCTGCATGTATTTGCTCTTCAAACCCAAGTTACTCTCATCCTTTCCGTGCCTGTGGTGAGGGAAGAATGACACAGGACAGCACCAACTGCAACCTGCAATTGGGGCTTCAGAATAGCAGCCACAGTAATAGCCCCCAGACTTGGGGCTTTTTCTGCTGCATGCACTTAGGGCAGAGGATACTGGCCACTGGTCCTCTGAGTGGGTCACTGGGTTAGACAAAGCATCAGTGTAGTATCTGCTGGGGAACCCTGGAAATCCACAGATTCCTGTGGTAGGGACTCCAACAGGGTCCTGGGTGAGTTCTGTAGTTGGATGCCTTTCTAAGACTGCGACTTGCCAGGGCATACAAGGAAACACATCAGAAGAGACATCTTAAATACAAATCGTAGAAAGGCACACAGACTCTTCTGTGGTGCTCACAGGGTGCAGGGCAGTTGGTTTACAGGTAGATACATAGTTACAGGGCTGGCGCATACCTCTAATCCCAGTTACTTGGAAGGCTGAGGCAGAAGGATCATGAGTTTGGATCTAGTCTGAGCAACATAGCAAAACCTCATATAAAAACACAAAAACTAGCCAACCAACAGAAGAAGAAAACAAATCTATTCCTTTGAAGCTGGCAGTGCAATAGATTTGTGGGTGTATTTCACTTTACTCCAGACAATGAACCAGAGAGTCCTTCCCCCAACACACACTGAGGCATACCATCTAGAGACCAGCCAGACCTGGTAAGCCGTGGTCACGGCCCCTCTGCAAGTTGAGCGATGCCAGGTCCAAGGTGCCAGCATTAGACAACACAAAGAGCTTCTCCGTCAGCTCCTCATTCATCAGCTGCTCCTGTACCTGCAGCTTGGCTGGTCTTGCCAGGAGGCCTCTCACTATTGGGTCCAAACCACCTGAAAAAAATTATACACATGTCAGAGAGGTCCTTAGGTCCCTGATGAGTTCGGGGGACAATGGATAGATTCTCAGTTACAAAGCAGTTTTATTCTTAACAAACGTCTGTACAGCTTCCCCAAATTACCTTCTACAGTTCTGAAAACATCCCAAGTTCTTTAGGACACTGTGGTTACTGGCAACTTATTGCTGAGGATGTACCTTCAACACCTTGGGGCCTAGACACAGGCAGGGCCACATCACTGAGATTCATCATTACTTATTTTTCAGCAGCAGAATGTTTAGAGAAGTGATTCTCAACATTCCAAATGCTGCAATCCTTTAATAGTACAACTCCTCATTATGGTGACCCCCAACCATAAATTTATTTTCATCGTTACTTCAAAACTGTAATTTTGCTGCTGTTATGAATCATAACATCTGTGGATATAAACATCTGTGTTTTCCAGTGGTCTCAGGTGAGACCCCCCAGGGAAATGGTCTTTTGACCCCAAAGATGTTGTCATTTCACAGATTGAGAACTGCTGGTTTGGAGCCCAAGGAAATAGTCTCTGGACTCCACTGTCTGGACCAGTAAGATGTGGCCAGGTTCTGGTAAACTCTGTTTCTCACGGACCTTGCTCTGTTGCCCACTAAAATCTGGGTCATCCTCATACGAGGCCTCAAAGGAAGGAAACCACCCAGCTCCCAGGTCTTGCCTACTCTTAGCTGTCTGAATTCAGAATTACATGCAATAGCATCAACTAAGAGGCCAGACACCTTAGGTGCCCACCAAAGGCAAATTTTTAATATATTTTGAATTGGGTAGGGTGACCTGGGAAGATCCCAAGTGTCTCTTCTCATGTTCTGCATGTTAGCAACTTATTATCAGTGGTGAGAGAACATACTGTCAAGCTGCCATCATCTCCACCCTCCACCATCCCCAAACTTACTCTTGAGACCGTTTAGAAATTATCAGAGGGAGAAAAAGAACGTGAGAAGAAGAAAAGAAAGTAAAAATGTGGGGTAGTGTGAAAACAATCCTCCAGAGAACTACAGGGTTTTTTTTTTTCTTTCGCTTTTGCAAAGTGCCAGCATCCTGCAGCTCACAGTGCTGGTCTCATCAGAGAAAAGGTATAGTTCTTGGTGATGAAGAAATTGACAGCACCCATATATAAGGCATGACTACCAGGACACTACTACCTGTCTGTCTGCTGAGAGAGAATGGGGTGGTAGGATGAGGGAGAAAGAGGAGGATGAGGAGGAGGAGCGGGAGAGAGAGAGAGAGGAGAGAGAGGAGAGAGGGAAAGGGAGAAAAAGAGAAAGAGAGAAGAGAGATAGAGGGAGAAAAGAGTGTGAGAGAGGTGAGAGAGAGGTGAGGGAAAGAGGGGGAGAGAGAGGGAGAGAGAGGGAGAGAGAGGAAGAGAGAGGGAGAGAGAAGAAGAGAGAGAGGAAGAGAGAGAGGAAGAGAGAGAGCGCGAGAGAGCACTCTATACCTAATTTATTCTGAGTACTGAGGAGCTCCAGATGTGAGTCAAGGCATTTCTCAGGTAATTTCACCTTTTAAAAACCTTTGAGCACTGCCCTGGGGAATGGCTCAATCAGTAACATACAATGCAAGGCAGGCACAAAAATCTGAATTTGCTCCTCAGAACCCAGGGGAGTAATTGTAGGGTGTAATGGTGAGAGCTTGTAATTCTGATCTTGTGGAGGCAGAGACAGGGTGATTCTTGTGGCTCGCTGTTCGGTCAGTCTAGATTAATTGGTGAACTTCCGGTCAACGAGAGACCTTTTTCAAAGAAGTAGATTGCTTTCCTAAGGATGACACGGGAGACTGTCCTCTAGCCTGTATTTGCACACACATACACCGGAACACAAAGAACCATGCTGCATAGGTACACATGTGAAAACGGCTTTGAATATATATATATATATGCCCTCTAAATAATACTGAAAAATTAGGCAGCATTCACTTAACCAGCCAGCATAGAAGGTAAAGTATAACGCTGGGCCACCCTGGGTGTGCTTAGCTATAGGATCACGTCAGGAGGACGGGCATACCTTCCTGGATCAGCCTCCAGGGCCTGAAGAAGACATCATGCAGCTGCAGCCTGGGGAGGTCTGTGTGGTCCTGGAAGTCAGTATCTAGCCGTCTCACGAGTGGATGGACTGCAGCGTGGCCAAAGCGGAAAGCCGCGGTAGAGAAGACATTGGAAACTGTAGGGTTCACAGTGGGATCGTAGCCTTCATAGGGGCCCACGTACTGCCTGAAGGCATCAGGACCCAGGATCTTGGGGATATAATCCCTCATGGTGATGATCTACAGAGAAGAAGACGGGTGTTCTCTGAGCAGGGAAGGTTTTCAGCAAAGCCCAAGGATACCTGCAGGCCAATTGGAGATTAAGATAAAGCAGTAGAGAGAAAGGCTGCCTGGGCATCCTTGTGATAGAACATCATAGGATTGGCGAGATTCCAAAAGGACACAGGCCACAGATGCAGGCAGAGGTGTGGGGGTCATGCCCATCAGGTAAGGCACAACCTAGAGGAACGTTAAAATAAATACAAGTAGAGAAGAGACATTAGATTGACGAGGGTAATACAGAAATCTGAGAGCATCTTTCCTGTTCATTGAGACAGCTATCTCTTTCCTATTAAGAATAGGCTGCTAGATGATTAATGTTCAGGTCAGCAAAGATTCTCAGAGATGCAGAACCACACCCTCTATTTTACAATTATTGGGCTTGTGTAAGGGCATCTCAGCGGAGCCTCACCACCAATACTGCAGAGATTTACTCAGAAGAAACATGCAACCAGGGCCCTCACTCATCACATTACTTTTGTACGCATGAATGGTCATTTGTGGTTCCTTGCGCCTTCCTTGGGTGACTGGCCAACCTTCACCTAGTCTAAACTCTGGAAGAGGCAGTCGGGAAAGAGATGCCTTCTGGGACTCTTCCTGGGACTTTTATCTCTGTAGAAACTCCATACATAGTCACGAGATACCTACATTACCAGGACATTCTAGCTGCTTGGAAAGAATGAGAAGTACTAGGCCTACACCCCTCTCCCTATGGAGCTGAAAAACTGAGATCCACCATTGGCCAGGCCCGGAAGTCATAGCCAGGGAGAGAATCATCATAGATTCTTCTCCCAGGACAAGGAGAAGGCAGCCAGCTTTGGGGGTGGGACCTCGTGTTGCCACTTAATGCCCCCCACCTGCACAAATAAATCCTAACGTCTGGCCACCTCCTTGAAAACAGCAGGACTTTGGGGCTCCTGGTCTTGACCTAAAGCTACTAACCCAAAATTGTTTTGGCTCTGCCCTCACAGGTACTGATGTGAGGTTCTGTTGTGGGAGCACACAGCGATTAATAGGAAATTGTCTGTTTACACTCATTCATCAAGCAAGGTTAGAGCTACTCGGTCAAGCACTTTGCACTCAGTGTTAATTATAAGCCCCAGTTTCATGATTTTGTATATCCTATTTCTACTTTTTTTCATTTGCAAATAGGATTTATTATTCAAATGGTGAGGTTTTGTTCCGTCTTTAGTTAACAACATGTTTATCCTCTGAAAATACAATAGCTCACTGATGTAATGCATCAACTAATCTTATCTGAGCATTAGTGAGATGGCTCAATGGGGCTTGTTTGTGGAGTGCAAGGCTGGCAATGTGACCTTCATCACCATATAAAGATGGCTAAGAGTATACCCTATGAATTTGTGATGTAGGAGGGTCATCTGTCTATATGTTACTTTCATTGGTTAATAAA
>LOEQ01008964.1:68881-80416 GCA_001685075.1 Bramus lutescens | reverse complement strand
TATAAGCTAGCTGTGCGGGAGCCGGGCAGGACGAAAAGCAGGGCCCGCTTCCCTAATTACTACATAGTACACTCTAATGTGTAAATATTGGATATGTATGTGAATATTGTAAAAGAAGATGGAAATATAAACAATTTTCTGTGCAACTATGTTTATGATTTATTAATGTGAAATGCACTATTATAAATTTAACATACTTTGGGAATCTGAAGACAACCACCTTTGTGGAAAGTTGTATAGCAAGAGATTACAATTGAATTAAGGTAAAACACTATAAAATAGCTTGTTCAGAATCCCCAAGAGACAGTGAAAAGGTAAAGATAAACAACATAGAATTTAAGACAAATAGAAAACAAATTGAAGGGTTAATAATATGGTTCAGTGTTTCAATAAAGGCATTTCTCACTGAGACTGTCATCCTGAGTTTGATTCCTAAACCTTATATGGTGGGGAAAACTGACTCTCCAAGTTTGTCCTATGACCTCCACACATATTCCATGCATGCACATGTGGACAAACATGAAAAAGAAAGGAGGTTATAGAGAGAAGAAAATGTCAAAATACAACAGGAGAAATTAATGTTTTTCTATAGAAAAAGCAATAGTGTGGAAAGAATTCAAGACAATTTATTACATGTTTGATAAGTAATTAGAAGTTATAAGTTCTAAGCTTCCCCATAGAAAGAAATAATAATTGAATGATATTAAAATGTTAATTTATTTTATTTGGTCATTACATATTGAATTGAATTTTCACACTGTTCCCATAAAATGCACAAGCTTAATAATTTTATTAACTGAAAAATTTACTGGATTTCATAGGTAAAAAGCAGTTTTGTTGGATTCATAAAAATAAATTATTTGATCTAATTCACTGGACACTATTTCACATTCTATCAATGGATAATCCAAAAGAAAATTAAGAAAACAATTCCACTCATTTCTTTTATATTTATTTATTTATATGATCTAATTAATTTTGTCATTCACAGTCTACATATAGTAATTCATTCACTTTTTATTACGTAACAAGTTTTAGAGTAGAAGGGTAACAGGAGAGTATAATTGGTGTGACTATACTAAAATAATACACTGCATATATGTATGAAAATACCATGATATAACCTATTTATATTCTATATTGCACAATCATCAAATACTAATCAAGTTTCTTTTAAGATGATTTCACTCATGGTCCCATCGAAAACAGGTTTTCTACTTGTGGGTCTTGACCCCTTTGGGAGTCAAATGACCTTTTAATAGGGATTATATATCAGATATCCTGTATATCAGATATTTATATTGCAATATATAACAGTAGTAAAATTGCAGTTATAAAGTAGCAATGAAAATAATTTCAGGGTTGTGGTCACCACAGCATGAAGAACTGTTTTAAAAGTCACAGCATTAGGAATGTTGGGAATCAATGATCAAAAAAATTAAAGTCTTAAAATTAATGAAGTAAAAGAGTTACACACTGAAAACTGTAAATCACTTTTGAAAGAAATGAAAAATATAATAAAATATTAAGTTAGTCCATGCTTCTTTATTAGAAGGCCTCATATACTTTAAAGTTAACATGCATTCCTGATGTGGGATTTCCCTCTGTATGCTGTGATTACCATTGGTTAATCTGTAATGGGCCTGCATAGGGAACAGAGCTAGGTGAGGAAAACTAAACAGAAGGCTGGAAGAAGACAAAGTCAGAGAGAAGCCAGGGAGACACTGGAAACAGATGCTGGAGAACTTTACACAGTAAGTGACAGCCAAGTGGTGATATACAAATTAATAGAAATGGGTTAAATTAATATAAGAGTTAGTCAATAAAGAGCTAGAACTAATTGGTCAAGCAGTGATTTAATTAATACAGTTTCTGTGTGATTATTTTTGGTCCAAGCTAGCCAGGCAGCCAGGAACCAACAAGAGACCCTCCTCCAACAGATTGGCATGCCAACGTGGATAACTACATCCACATAAAAACCTGAGAATGCTTAAAAATTAATTCTAGACATAAAAGAACAGAGTTAAGCATGGTTTGCTAGCAGCATTTTCTTGGATGGGCTCTGTTTGCTAGAAGCAAGCAGAGACATGGCTCCTTTAAGAGAGATTTTCCTGACTCAGCAGTAGCAGAAAAGCTGCCCCATTTTGAAATGCAAACTTTCTGGGCCGTGCTTCCAGTGTGACCTCTTTTGGCTCTTTCGGGAGTTGGAGCATTTTGATGGGATTTGTGAGCAACATGTTGTGGCTCACTTGATGGCAATGTGGACTGGCATTGTGCATACAAGTGGGGTGGTATGTGTGGCTCTTGGAAGTGGTGAGCAGCTCTGCCATGTTAGAATGGACAAGGCAAGCAGATAGTACCGTATTTCCCCGAGCAATGGTGCAGCTTGTATTCGTAAGTGCTTAGCATTTTAAGAAGTGCTTCTGGTCAGAAAATAATTACAGATATGCAATAAAGACAAATCCAGATTTTAAAAAAAGAACTATAAATGGGTCACAGTGTTGGATAAATTTACATAGGCTTTGGGAGAGAGAAGAAAAAGAATATAGACAGTTATAAAAGAAGTAAATGGTTAAAAAATGGTAAAGTCTTTAAAGAGACAGAGTACAGACAGCCATAGATTAAAAGGAGTAAAGAGAAATAAACCATGTAAAGATGAAAAATTCACAAAGGGTCTAGAATATGTATATTATTATATTTTCTTTGTATACAACTACCCTGTCAAGCCCAGTATATTGCCTGTTTTTCCACAGTGAATAATCTTTAAAATTCTAGTCTGAGCCTTCTGAAATAGAACATTAAATATGAAAGTGAATTAAGTTGACTGCATCAAAATTGAAAAAAATGCTTTTATGCTCCAAAATTAATAATTTTGGAAATGAAAAAAAACTACATAATAAAAGATAATGTTTGCAAGCCATATGCATATGGCACTGAACTTGTACCCAGAATTAATAATTATTAGTTACTGCTCAACAATAAAAAGTCAATGACCCATATAGATGCAATCAAATTATTTGAATAGACACTTCTCCCTGGTCTATAGAAGAATAGTCAATAAGCACAAGAAAAGATATACAGCATCATTAATGATTTGAATAATGTGAATCACAATCACAATCAGTCATTCATGAACTGAAATGACTATATTAAAAAAAATCCTTGTACATTGCTAATGGGAATGTAAACTGTTATACCTCCCTTGAAAATAGGCTCAGTTTCTCAAAAAGTTATGTGTGAAATTATGATATAGTTATTTCACTATTGCCTATGTAGAAAAGAGAAACAAAAAACATTGGCTCTTAAAAAATTATACTTTGAGGTGGCTAGAGACCTAACTCAGTGTACTGCTGTTGCAGAGGACCCAAGTTTAGGTTCAGTCCTCGCATAAGGTGGCTCCCAAATATGTGTGACTTCAGCTCAAAGGGGATCTGATGCTTTGGGCCTCTGCAAACACTCATGTACATATTCACACATAAACACATGATTAAAATCTAAAATTAAAACTTGTACAGTGAGCCTAGTATGATGACACATACTTGTAATCCCAGCATTTAGGAGGATGAAGGAAGTAGATAGAAGTTACAGGTCACCCTGCATATATTATTATTCATAACAATACCCTGTCTCAGAAACAAATAACAATAACAACAACAAAAATCTAAAACCAAACAATCATTGGGAGTATAGCAAATCGTGGTACTGATACCCTTCAGTAATGGGACATTAATTTTAATTGTAAGTCAGCGAGTTGCATGATGATGGTTTACATTTGAGTTTTATCCGCTTTAACTCTATGAATACTGGAGAGAAGATTCTCTTCAAGGGCCCACTTAAAACCCTTTAGATTGTCTTGTGCTTCTGAGGCCAGTTAATTTTAACACTGAGCACTTTCCTTTCCTTTGTCATTTTATCCAGAGATGATAGACACAACCAGCCAGCATCATTGTTTTTCTTTTCTTAATTTTTGCAAATAGTCAAAAGTTTATTGAAGAGTCACTAGATTCCTTGTTCCTCACAAAAGGTGAATCAGCATCATCAAATGCAATTAATTAGCTAGATAAGTTTTTTAAATAGTTCATACCCTGGCCTTTCAGTGCTCTTCATGCTACCAGAGAAGTCTTTGTTAGCTGTAGCTTTCATTGGGTTGGAAAGCCAGCCACAAATATCACCAATCCCACTAAGAAAATTTGTCCAAGTCTTATTACTCAGTAGCTCTTACAACTTAACCTGTAATTCTTATCTATGGTTAGCCACGTGACTCAGTACCTTTTCTCAGTAAAGCATTCTCATCTTGCTTCCTCTGCTTCTGAATGACAACTGCCTTTCCTCTTCTCAGAATTCGCCAAGTCTGGTTGCCTCACCTATATTTCCTGTCTGTCTACTGGCCAATCAGTGTTTTATTAAACCAATTCAAATGACAAATCTTTACAGCATGCAAAAACATCATTCCACAGCATTTCCCCTTTTTTCTTTTCAAAACAAGAACCATGAATCTAATCTATTTGTTTAGCTTTTGTCCTGACCACTATCCATAACAACTTGTAACCAACATTGTAAACAAAGAAAGACATCCCTAATCTATGTTTTGGGAATATGGGCGAAGTTTTCTAGGTTACTTTTTGATGATTGGGGGTACTAGTAATCTTACGGGGACCTAAAGAAAATTTAGGATTATGGTCAAATCCTAACTGGAATATCCTGTGAGGCTGGATCAACTCAACCAGTCATTTTGAAACTGCTCTGGATGTAGAACTCAGAGGAAACTGCAACAGAGGTGCTCTGAGACACTGGATCATCTGGACAAACTGTTCCTATCTGATATTTTTCAGTTGTCTTCCTCAATCAAACCTGATTTTTCTTAACCCAGAATGAATTCACAGCCTCTCATTTTCTGTGGAAATAAAAGCAGAACCTCTTTCACAAATTAACATATTTTTTGACTTAAGTTTTGAAGTCAAGATATTTTAAATATATATGTTGTATTAATCTAGCAGCATTTATAAACAAATGTCTTTTAGCACCTGTTGCTCTTTCCTCAGAAGTCAAACAATTCAAAGACAACATAGTAACACACAGTATCCAGACTCTGTATATTTTCCATTTTATATGGCTTTTTTATTACTATTACTCTATTTCCTTTTTAAGGACTTTATCTAACATTTTCCGTTTTTCTCCAAGCGTGCATATTTATTTAAAAACACTGTAAACCATTTAGAGGTTTATTTGACAGAATCTCTCTTTACTATATATCTCTATCTTTTCTCTGACCACATGAGTCTTTAATCTGCTAAACAGAATGACTAGGATTAAAGAAGTGGCTTTGGTGGCTGACTCTGCCCCATTCCTTCACTTTCTGAGAGTCTAACGTCATGGCAGAGGTACTGGTGGAAGTCACATTTATTTCTCCATCTCTGCAGAATTTCTAGGTTCATGCTGCTATCAAGGAGCATGCTGCTGGCTGCTCATAAACCACATTGAAGTGTTTGATAGCAGAGCCTCTTAAAAGAGTCACATGCTTTTAGCTGCTAATTCTGGGTCAGGAAGCCTCACTTAAAGGACCTACACCTATGCTTGTGCCTAGCAAACAGAGCCCACCTGAGAAAATGCTACTGCCAAGAAGCTGTTCTTTTGTGTCTAGAATCCCTTCCCAAGTTATCTCAGGATTTATGTAGATGTAATTGCCCACATTGTGATATCAGTTTCTAATAGGTTTTAATAATAAAAGCCTGGATTCAGATATAGGGGAAAATGCTGCGTGATCAGAGAGGTGAAAGAGTAAAACAATAGCGACCTTACCTACTGAACTTCCCAACCAAAAAGAGGCTGGGATCCTTTCTCCTCCTATCTTACCACTTCCTCTCTCCATCCAGTCATATCACTTCATGTCTGTCTGTACAGACCTCCAGACCTCTGTGGTTAGCTAGTGTCTAGCTCCACCCTCTGATCTTCAGGTAAGTTTCATTTGTACAAATAAGATATCACCACATAGTAGCTTTCTTCTAAGTTCCAAAAGATTGAATTAAAGAGGTTATAGTAAGGCCTGTATCGTGGTGAATGAGATCTGTGAGCTATATTTCACAGTGTAAAATAAAGGTATAAGGACAAAAATGAGACTCAAATGACACTTAATATTTTTTCCTTGCTATTGTTGCTACTACTATTTCTATTCTGTTATTACATAATATCATCTGGAAAGCGATATCAGTATATTACCCAAATCATTGATCTTTGTTAGGCGAACCTTTACCTGAAATGAGTATTTCATTATGGGGGGAAGAAAATAATTTTATATGAATTAAGCATACAATATATGGCTCTGTAGAAATATATAAACTGCAGGAAGGCAATGACTTAAAAATGTAAAATAATAAAATCAAACCTAACTACCCTGTTCAAATGTGTATAAATCTGTATATCTTTTCCTATCACTCATCTATGTACATATCATTTGTACATATATGCATTACAATGTAAGACCCTTTGATAGGACAGTGTGGTATTTACAATAAATGTCTTATCCCACATGTAAACAGATTATATAGTATACTATTAGAGCTAGAAGAACTCTTAGTACACTGGCTAATATTCTGTTCCTGCCGTGCAACATACACTCTCTGACAGTTTCATTTATTCCTGATGTTCACATCATAAATACTAGATAGTTAAGTATTCTCCAGTACAATTTTGCATGAAAAAATATAATCTAAATAGTTTTCAAGATGTGAAAATAGAGGCTAGAGAAATATCTCAGTGATTAAGGGTATTTGCTGCTCTTCCAAGGACCCAGGTTTGATTCCCAGCATCCACATGATGTTTCACAATTACCCATAACTCCAGTTCCAGGACCATGGTGCCCTCTTTTGGCCTCCATGGGCACCAGGTACAAAAGCATTTAGACAAGCAGGTAAACATTCATTTATACATTCATACATGTAGTGGCATTTAATTTGTATTTTAATAAATAAAGCTTGCCTGAGGATCAGAAAAGTAATACAGCCATGCTGGCCAGCCTTACAGACCAAGCAGCAATGATGCACACCTTTAATCTCAGTAGCCACACTAGTTGCCATAGAAACCAGGTAGTAGTGGTGCTCACCTTTAATACAAGAACTAGAGATGATTATAAAATGAGATGAGACAGCTCTGAGACATAGTCTCATTCTGATATTTGTGGAGGCAGAATCATTTCAGACTGAGGTAGAGGCAAGAGACAGTGACTGACTGTTTTGCTTTTCTGACATTCAGTTTGAACCCCAGTTTCTGTCTCTGAGTTTTTATTAATTGTGCTTAACAAACATAAAATAAAAATAAATATTGTATTAAAGTATGAAGAAATTAAATTTTTTGAGCTTGTCACATTAAACTGTACCATAATGATTGGACTTAAGTAGAATAGATTCAATGACATATGACGTGCAGCAATGCAGCAATGCATTTGCATCACACACAGGCATGCTTAATTTTCCTTCTGAATGTCTATCCATCTTCTTGTTTAACACAAACTTCAAGAAATCTGTATAAGACCATACTTAAATAGAAGTAGTTATTTCTTCACAAACATGAAAAAACAAAGTAATTATGATTTTTAGAAGTGTCTCAGTATGTACCCCTGATTTACCTGGAACTCAGTATGTAGAATAGGCTGACCTGAAACACACAGAGATTTGTCTGCCCTGCCTCCAATGTGACACTATTCTCAGCCCAAGCAAAGCAAGTAAAAAAAAAACAAGAAAGAATATGTTTCATTTCTAGAAATCAGATTAGGGTACCAATACAACACTAGATACTTTGGAGTCTTTCTTGTAAATTTTACATGTCAGCATATTAAAGAAAAACACACCTAGAAAACCAGGCCCCCTAAATCAACGTTAGCAAAGTTTATATAAACTCATAGAAACTAAAGGAGCATGCACAGGGCCTACATGGTACTGCACCATGGCCTCTATGTATTTACTATGCCTTCCAGTTTAATGTTCTTATGGGACCCCTGAGTGTGCAAACCAGTGGGTCTCTGATTCTTGTGCCTTCTCTTGCACTCTTTTCTGATTTGTCTTGTCTAACTTCAGTGTGATGGTTTCATTTTATCTCAATATATTCAATTTTGTTTATTTAAAAATAAATGAGTAAATGAATACCTGGTCACTATAGTAAAGGCTAACAACTGAATTTAAATTTGTTGAGGGAATATTGCTTCTCTGATACAACAACACTGGGTATATTAACCACTTCAGGGCAGGTCTCAATTTCAGGAGTAGTTGATCAGCAAAAAAATGAACTTCACAATGTTTTCTGTGTTTTTATTTGGTTATAGCTTGGTGGTTTGGATTGGGAGGGATTTTTTTGTTTGTTTGTTTTCTTGGTTTGGTAAGGTTTTGTCATTGTATTGGTAATATGTGCTTATTGGTGCAATGGTGACATCCTGTTTTATTTGGTGAGGAATAGCCAACTACTTTTTCTTTGGATATGAGGCCTGATCAAAAAGAGGGGTTCCACGTCTGTTGCTGTAAACCTAGTCAAAATCCCACCGCTGGGGGACATCATAGACCCTTAAGGAAAACTTACTGGTGTTATTTCAGCAAATATTTGTGTTCTTAAACTATCTTGTTAATGCTTATATTCATAGATTCGTGCTGCTCTCAACTTTTGTCAGAGAAGCTTTTTAATTCCTCTGGAGATAGTTCACTGCCCTAAGTGCTAAAAAGAAGTAACTGTTAACTTTCAGCCATAGATAGTTCATCCATATCAATCTCCTCCATCCAAGGCTTAGGGAACATTGCAGAAAGGTGGGTAGAAATAATGTGAAAAACAGAGAAGAGGAAAACTGTGAAACATTGTATTCTGGACATGACATAGTTGATCCAAAGATCAACTCACAGCAGTGGTGGATACCTACAAAGGACTTTACAAGATCAAGTCAATAAAAATTCCCAACACAAATGGGGGCAGGGCCCCAGAGAACCCACCAATAGCTGAGGAGCTATTGATAGTTGATGGTTACTAATGGAAGAAAACACACTTTCTTTGGGGTTGTGGCTGCCAGTAGGTTGCCCAATGAATGAACCCATACCCATTTGCACATGGTCAACACTAACTGGGAACAATGTAAATAATAATATATTATTAATAATAATAATAATCAGAGGGGCATGAAGTTGGGAGGGAGACAGGTTGACATGTTCTGGGTGGCATTGGAGGGAAACAGTAGGAAAGTAAAGATCATAATACATTGTATATATGCATGAAATTTCCAAATAAATAAATAATTTTTCAAGAATCATGATCAAAACAATAGCAATAGGTTGTCCCTTCCAAGAACCTATGACTTCCATAGTCATGAATTTTTAAGGAAAGTTATAGTACCTGAATATAGTACATCTGAATATAGTACATAAACTTATAGTACCTGAATATAGAGCATGAAATTATAGTATCTGAATATAATACATGAATTCCCTTCTTTAGAGCACATCTCAATTCCAGGCAGAAAGCACTTAGTGACCCCTTATAGCAATTGGGCCACTATTGCATTAGTGAATTCATCTTTCCTAGCAAATTGATATTGTAGCATGCACGGTCCAAAGTTGGTTGAGACCACTAATGTTTTGTTTCCTCCAGCAGTCTACATAACAGCACCATCATGAAATCATAGTAGCTGTTTACCTTCCACCACAGATGGGGGAAAGATTGGGAGGCCCCATCCCTACATGAAGACCCAGTATCAATCAATAGACAGAGAAGGAGAGATATTTGTTCAGCAGCAAATGTATTCACAAATTTTCTTGCCCGTGCAAATAATCCTCCACTCACATTTATTCAACTGGCACTAATTAATCTTGATACACACTTCAAGAACACTGAACACTGTATGAAACTTCAATAAAATTTTGTACCTTTTTAAAATATGCAAAAATCAAATAAGCAAATGAATTTAAAATATGTCAAGGAATCTTTTCACTTCTAGAAATGAATTAGTGTACTATTGTACACTAGATGTAAAGAATATATCCAAGAAATAGCCAATGTCATAGCTCCATTTGAGAAGGGCGACTGTTTCAAGCTAAAATGAATCTTAAAGAATATGTGACATAGATCTCTCCAAGTTTCCTTTGTCAGTGGAGAACCATAATATCAAGAAAACTACAGTAGAAAGTGCCAGGATACACATAACAACCAAGAACAGATAGCTAGATATACAGATGGCTGCATTTCTGACATTTGTCCCAGAAAGGAGGCCAGACAGAGTCATCAAATAAGTAGAATAGAGGCTAAGCTGAAAAGACATCTGAATACAAAATGCTGTCCCATGGCTCAATGAATTTACTAAATGGAGGGACAATATAACAGAAATAAAAAAAAATTGTCTGGTGCTTCTCTAAGCATGACTCCTTGCTTATTTTCTATATTATCACTAATGGTTCTTTTGAATAGCTATCAACCTGCTGTCTAGTTTACAATCTGCTATGATAACATCAACAGTCACCTAGTATAGAATGTATACAAAGAAAAGCCTTTACACTGCTGCGTATGGATGAGAAAGCCTGATTGACTGAGACTAAGAAGGTGACTAATGAGCAGAGCAGACGTGGACAATCCAGAGCTGGTGCAAGTATTCAAGATGGCAACAGAGATGCATTTCCAAAACACTTCTGCTCCTAGCCTATTTTATATGGCTTTTCATTTCATGATTACCTATTTTATTAGTAAATCTTATGTTCGCATTTGCATTTTACACAGGACTGCAAAACCATGTCAAAAAGACATACTAACTTATTTTGCTCACAAAATTGCACACATTTTTAGTATGTTTAATAAAATATTTGTAGTAAGACTGACATATGATCATTTGTGAGTACACCCAAGATAGTTTAACATAGTCCCAGGGAGCTGTAAGAATGTATAGCAAGGTAGTTTAGACAGCCTGGTTTCATAATGAAGCATAGCAAAGGTAAAGGATATTCTAAAGGTTTTAAGGGTATCAAATCCATATGTTAAAATAAGCAAAATAACAACATACATAATTTTAACTATTTTTAAAAAGAACTTACTTTCAAAAATGATTTTAAGAAAATAAAAATGATCTTTTCCACAGAGTCTGTTTTTAATGATTAATCTTTCAGATAGCCACCATAAAGATTAAATATGAGCATAAGAACATATTGCAGCCCGTAGCAGCAGGCTGCTTGTTGGTTTTCAGGCACTTAACCCTGAAATAATCACACAGAAACTGTATTATTTAAATCACCGCTTGGCCTATTAGCTCTAGCTTCTTATTGGCTAACTCTTACATATTAATTTAACCCATCTCCATTAATCTGTGTATCACCTCGTGAGAGTAGCTTACCAGCAAAGTTTCATTATGTCTGACTCTGGCGGCAGCTCCATGTCATCTCTCTGATTCCACCCTTCTTTTTCCCAGCATTCAGTCCAGTCCTCCCCACCTAACTCTGCTCTGCCCTGCTCTGCTATAGGCTCAAAGCATTTCTTTATTCATTAATGGTAATCACAGCACACAGAGGGAAATCCCACATCACT
>LOEQ01008964.1:0-17518 GCA_001685075.1 Bramus lutescens | reverse complement strand
GCAAGTTGGAGGCTTAGTTAGCCTTCCAAACCAACCAAATTTCTGCATTCGAGTATTAACCATATTTAAGTGTTACTGCGGCTTCAAAGAAGCTGTCGATTCTGAAGTAGTGGGTTTTGATTGAGTTGACTGTTTTTAAAAAACTGTTTGGATTTTAATTGTGGTGCAGAAGTTATAGTAACAAACATTTGGGTTTTTTTTACAGACATTATTTCCACTGTGGTGGATAAGCTCAATAAAGTTCATATCCCCCCCAAAGAAAAGAATTTTAATTTTTGTCTCCTAAGTTTATGTAATATGCTTGAAAAAAGTAATTCTAAAGAAGCAAACAGTATAGGGTTTTGAATACAATTTTATTTTAAGTGTCATGGACCTCCCCTAACCATTTAACTACTGTGAGATAACTTGCATTTACTATTATTCTCCTTGCCAAACTGATAAACTTAGATTTTTTTTAAGTTCCATACAAAACCTTCGTAGGAAAAGCCCATATAATTACTGCAAAATAATTAGTGTTTTATTTCATTTTTTCTTCAAAGACTGCAATATACTAATATTTTTAAATACTGAAAAACTCAGTTTTTAGCTTTGCCTCCCTGCAATTTTGTGACTATGCAAACAACCTTATTCTTCTTTTTGTCATAGGCACAGCTACTCACGCAGCTCGAAAACTAGTGTCTACAATTGTGCTGTCCACACACAACTTAGTCAGCATGTGTGTATACTTCAATTATGAACCAGTTGCTTAACTCAGCCCGTTAAATAGCTGAACTTGTTTTGGATCAGCAATATGGTGAACACGGTAGGTAGTTTGGCTGTATGGCAACCACTAAGAAGATGAGTCTGTAGGGTCAGAATACCCAAGCAAAGAAACAGCACTAAATCTTGAAAAAGAAAAGGCTAAATATGTACTACACATTGAGATTATGCATTTTCCTTTGGGCAAGAAGAAAAGTTTAGATGGGACTGAAAACAAAGCTGCCAGGCAAGGACATGATTAGAAACAGTTAACAGATGGATGGGGTAAAGGAGAATCTAAGTGGGTGTTGGCAGAAATTGTCATAGTTCTTGGATTCTCTTCTGCCAGATTGATACTGCTTAAGCAAGCAAGTTTGTTGTGAGCATTTGTTAGCAATTATTAGGAAGAATTGCCATTTCAATTTATTTTTATTGGCATATATCCACCACAAATAGTATTGGGTTTCATAAAGTTTATTGCTTTCAAGTATAGAATTTCAGAATTCTCATTGAAATTTTCATAGGAAGGTTTCATCAGAATATATGTTCAGTTTTCACAAATCAGTATTTATTGAACATTTTTAAATGACTAGTATTGTTTTCAACATCATGTGGATGTCATAGAAAAACAAATAAAAGATTAATAATGTATTCTGGTGAGGCTAACATTTTAAGGCGGTCCTAATGTGGTTGGAAGAAGTCAAGGAAGGAGCGTGATGAAATATTATGTGAGTTGTGACCTGGAGAAAGTGAGGAAGAAGGCAGTGAGAACATCTGGGACAAGATGGGATCAGGCAGAGACAAGTGTATGTATTTTTTAAAGTCTGGTAAAGTGCAGTACTAGTAAAAGGTAGGTACTGAGGGCTCAGCTCAGTGGCAAAGTGGTTCCCTAGCATGTGGGGAAAAACAAAACACCAACTCAGTAAAGAGATGGGATGGAAGAAAGGGTAGAACGGATGTGAAGTCGGTAGACGATGAAGCACACTATCGTTTCCCTGGAAATTAGAGCTATATGCTGGCGAGATTGATTTTGTGATTTAGGCAAAAGGAAAAGTGGTAGCATCCGGTGAAAATTTCCTCACCGTTTAGTGCAAATTGATATATGTCCTTTTCAAGAATAGCACCTCCAATCCCTTATTGTCTGTCTTCATCCACCTCTTTTTGTTGCCTGTTTTGTGCTTGTCAATCAAACCAGGAGCCAGTGCAGACTCGGTAGAAAACAAACTAACATCAGGTGCCATTTCATTGCATTGAACCATAATGATGGCTAAGTATCATCCTTAGCAGCAGGCTTAAGATCATCATGACCATGAACAAGATAAACTTCTCCCTGTGAAATAAGTATGAAGTTCTTAGCTCCTGCATACTATTACACTCTGTGGATATTTTCTCATCACCCACAAATCTAGAATACTCCACAGACGAAGATGTATCTTTCATATTACTCTGCTTACCGATTCGTATCCATTCTTCTGTAAATCTAGAAATTAACATACTGTCCCGATCACCTGTTGTGGCATCTCTTCAGTGGCAGGAGAATTGTTGAGCTGAGCTGTTCCATATTCTCAGAGCAGTTTGCAATATGCTGCAAGCCTCCAGTGCAAACAAGGTAAAGTAGAAAAATGGTGGAGCTCAGGGGATGCTGTGATTGCTCCAGAAATGGAGAAATTCAGAGAGAAGAGAATCGTACTTAGCTGGAGATTTGAGTAGGACTTTGTGAAACAGATATTTTTAGCTACAGATATAGAAAACTTAGTGAGTTTCTAGTGATGTCCAGAATTACAAACTACAAACTAGAGTGAATGTAAAACTATTCACTAAGGCATGAAATCTCCTGGTAAGACTACACACAGAAAAGCTTAGTTTGAAATGCTCTTAAATCAAAAGGCAAAAACAACAACAACAACAAAAAAAACTATCAAGTAGACAGTGAAACAGGTACATTTCTGGAGAAAAAATAGGAAGTTTGCTTTGAAAATAATTTTCAGACTCATGGGCATATAGATATTAAGTCTATCTTTAGCTACCTAGGGTATCTGTATCAAAAGAGGAGAAATATCCCCAGGATCAGATTACTTACAATGCTGCCCTGTTTGGAAGTGGAGTCAAAGAAGGACCAACAAAGGACAGCTAAGGTGATTAAAGAAAAAAAGATGCTCTTGCAGTTTGGTTGATTTATTTATTAAGGTTTCATGAGTAGTACTGTAATGGGAATTTTTCAGATGAATACATTAAATGTCTGCATTTTCCATGGCATATGCCATTGGGCAACCATTTTAGAATTGCAACACTGGGTCATGATGTCTGTTTAATTATAGTAGCCAACTAAATACTAACTGTTTTATAAGATCTATTTATTGCAATCTTCTAAGACAATTGCTGAAATACTGGAAACCGTTTATTCAAGTTAAACAGATATAATTCTATTGAGTTGTTTGGTATTATGTGGGGGGCTGTAAAATTTAAAACACTAGTCTGAGCTTTACTGTGACACTCAAATTCATAAAATTTTTAAATAATTGAAATAGTCTGACCCATGAAGCATAATTATTCTAAAGTTTAATACAATCCGTGGCCAGTTAATATATGTCATGACAGGTCTGATGGCAACAGCATACATTAATATTCAACCAAAAAAGTGGAAACGCTGGGGACAATGAAAATACATTTGTAGATCATGCTAAATGGCCACTAATGAGGTACTATTACTAAACATACTGAAGTCATTCCGCTTGTGATTTTGGCAGGTAATTACTTGCACAACCATAGTTTTTAATTAAAATCTACTCTTTTTCCATAATAGTTGATAGTAGAGATACTTTGGAATGAAGGAGACTAATTATTCCTGTTCCTAAGGAGACAGAAGCTCAAATATAGATGTTTTGTAATGCTTCCAAAACGGAAGGTGGGATTTGGGGTAAAGTGGGAGGGGAAAAATTTTGTTTACAAATTCACATTCAGTACTAACACACAGAGAAAGTACATAATAATGGGCAGCATGGACGAATGCTCAATAAATATCTGAGGTGATCTTCTGTTTATTTCCTTTACCATGGAATAATTGTAGTTAACTCACCCTAACCAACCCTGCATGGTGATATTATGTCATAAACAGAGCCTGAAAGAGGTTAGGTACTGACATTTGATTCAAGTGTTTAGCTTTATATTGTATGCTCGTGGTCTAGTTATACCAATAGCTCAGTTCCTCACAACACTTCTGACAATTTTTTCAATACTTCTTAGTGAAAATTGAGTAGGAATGGTCTGTAAGTGGAGGGATATTGACCTGTTTGCTTTAAGCAGCAATTTACTCTTACTGAGACAAGGACAAGAGGGAATGGATTTCCACTGCATAAATGAAACACCTCCTATGACATCACATAGAATTTATGTACATGGATTGTTTGAAACTGACCATAGGGCAAGATTAATCTTCCCAAATCATAGTGTTAATCTTCTGACTCCACACACACACATCTTTTAAGATGGATCTCTATAGACTCCAGAATATAATTGACCTCTTAAACCGGCTCCATCTTTAAAGGTCAAAGCATGCTCCTTCCCTTTTCTGATCCTAAAAGTTGATCCAAACTGTTCTTGATGCTTCCCTGTTTCTGTATCCAGGGTACTGTCCTCATGCTGTGCCTTCCAGCATGTGTGCCCATCCTTACATTCAAGTTCATTCACATCCTCATCCTCCTTTAAAGTAGACTGGGTTCAAAATTTTACCTTCTTCATTAAGGTGCCTTTCATCCCTTCAGAATAATTTTGTAGTTAATAATTGCATGAAAAATATTTGCACTTATTGTGCTTAGCATCCATAACCTGACCATATCTTTCTTACACTCCTTAATATCTCAATGCTATGGAAATAGAAAAATATTAACAGTTCCTTAAAATAACTGTTCTGACCCACATTTATTGCTACTAAATATTAAGAAGTGATGTGGGACTCTGATTTTATTATTTATCCTTCATTTAGTGTTAACAATCATGTTTCAGTTCAGACATGAATGCATCAACATTACTCTTTTTGCTGGTTTATTATTATTTTTTATTTTACATACAAACCACAGTTTCCTCTCCCTATTCTCCTCCCACTACTTCCCCCCACCTTCGTTCTTACCCCCTGTCCACTCCTCCTCCATCTCCATTCAGTAAAAGTAAGGCCTCCCACGGCAGTCAACAAAGCTTGGTATATCAAGCTGAGGCAAGACCAAGGTCCTCCCCTCCCCTCCCACATCAAGTCTGAGCAAGGAATCCCATCGCAGGCAATGGGTTCCAAAAAGCCAGCTCATGCACCAGGGACAAGTCCTGTTCCCACTGCCAGAGGCCTGACAAATAGACCTAGCTACACAACTGTCACCCACTTGCAGAGGGTCTAGGTCGGTCCCATGCAGACTCCCTAGTTGTTGGTCTAGAGTCCCTGAGCCCCCACAAGGTTAGGTCAGCTGTCTCTTTGAATTTCTCCATCATGATCTTGACTCTCATTGCTCATATAATCCATCTTCTCTCTCCTCAACTGAACATACTACTATTTCAAATATAAAAAAATTGTAATAAGAAGTAAAGCTGGTTCTTCCATTTTGGAATTAAAGAAGTTAAGCATGCTATTTTTATACTATTGTGTCCTCTGAGAGGATACCTAACTTCTAAACTCTTCTACTCTGTTTTAGTCATGCTAAGGCTATGTTACAAATCATGAAGTATCTAGGCACTCTCTCATGGATTCATACAGGACATGACTACTTAAATGAACCGTTCTGGTATTTTCAAATTTGTGATACTGTGAATGGAAACATGGATTTCAAACATGCTAAGCAAATCATCTATCACTAAAATACATGCCCAGACCCCTGGTATTTAAATTATGAGGGAGTAACGTAAAGAAAAACAGACTGTGATTATTTCTCGATTTGACAGTTATGTGGCCAGAGTTGGTGCTCCTATTATTAACTGTCCCTGAAGAACTAAGGAGATACATTTCTTGTGACTTAGCTAACTTTGGTATCTTCTGAACTTATTTTTATAGACATCTTACTGCTTTATAAACTATATAATGTTTTGTCAATAATTTTATTTTGCTTTAGTTACTACAATCAGATACTGTGTTTATATTCAAAACACTTATCTTTGTACTCCACCTAATTCAAGATCCCTAAAAATATAAATTATTTTTTTCTTGTCTCTTTATATGTAAAGCACTAAATAGTGGCAAATTATTGATGTTTTAGTATGGCAATTACAAATATTTTAGATATATAACTCTAAAATATGAAAAATGCAGGAAATATCAAAACAATACAGTACGACATGAGAATGTCATAATTAGTGTA
Source organism: Bramus lutescens (assembly GCA_001685075.1). Lineage (NCBI taxonomy): Eukaryota > Metazoa > Chordata > Mammalia > Rodentia > Cricetidae > Bramus > Bramus lutescens. The sequence goes on along the minus strand of LOEQ01008964.1, from coordinate 11,444 downwards.
GCATAAGCAGAAAGAGAGAGAAATTCTATGAATTAAAAAGAAGTTTGATGAAGTAGATTGAAAAAGATTTGGTTATTAACTGATCCTGCTTCATGATAAGGAGGAGAAGAATCGACTACCAAATGACACCGTCTATGCCTCCTTACACGACATGAAAGGTCAATGAGATCTTTAGGGTCACGTGCATAAAGGTACTAGGCCCATTAATTATTGATCTTCCCCTCATCACATAATCACCTACTATAACGACTCATTTCCTAATATTACCAGTTTGGGTTGAGACTTCAGAACATGAATTTCGAGGAAAGTTGTTCAATCTGCAGCAGATGGTACAGCTATGCAATTGAGCATTGGACATCAACACATGGATCTGAGAGAACACAAACATTCAGACCAATGCATAAACATAAGGCTTGTTTTTTTTTATTTTCTCTAAAATTCAGAAAAGTAGAAAATGAGAGAGCTAGGAGCATAAAATGGCTTTGTTGGCTGTCTTTGTAAGAGATTACATATTTTTCGCCTGAGGAGCAGCTTTTATTTTTCCTTGAAATGATCTCCCCAAAACATCTCAAAATCAATGCTGTAGTCAAGACATCAGCTCTACTACAAACCATATTTTGATATTAAGGCTAAAAGGTAAATTCATGCTTCCCAACCTCTGGGAATACATAACTCCCTGTTTGTTTCTAATTATTTTCTACTACGTGGATTCCCATCGCAGCCCTCTTTTTATTCTATTCTATCTCCTTAATTTTTAGTGAATATTATTCTCTAATGGATGTAAGAAATTTAGAGCAGTTTAAGTTGCTATCTACCTGGGCCTTTGAGGATTGTATATACACCAATAGGGATTAGTGCAAAACTATGCAGTTTACCCTTAAGAGACACAAATGATAAATGCTGCAGTACACAGCAGAGATGAAAAAGTATAGGCGGTATAATGGTAATCTTGATTGGCAGCTTGATTAGAATGAGAGATTCCCAAGAGATTTATCAAGTATTCTTCTAAGAATATCTAGGAAAACTTGTCCACAGAGGATGAACTAAGAGGGTAAGCCTGCCCTTGAATGTGTGCAGTACCACCCTACAGGCTAGGGAGTTGTATGGAATAAATGGGCTAAAGAGAGAAAATGGTAGGCTACGCCCAGATGAGTCCTATCTCGTTGCTTGCCAATTGCCCTGATGGGAGCTACTCCACCATACCCTCTAAAGCCATGAGCTATATATGGTTCATGTTTAAGGTTACTTCTTACAAGTGTTTGGTGGCATCGATGAAAAAGAAAGACACAAGAGGTTATATTAGGTTAGGAGGCATGGGGAACCTGAACGCTTGACAAGGAACCTCTTCAGTAATAGAAGGACAAAACAGTAAATACATGGGAATAGACAGAGAAAGAAGGAATACTCTGATAGAAATCTGTCTTATTAAAAGGAAATAGTCTCTGATAGACGGAAGTGAGAGACACTGCCCGAGTAGAGATTTCTAGGCATGACCCCAAGTTTTACGGATGAGTATCCTAAGAGAATAAAAGTGTTATTATCGGGAACAGTTATTTCGAAGAGAAGTGACTGTAATGTGAATAGTCGCTGTAGGAAAGGGAGTTCACTTGTGGACAAAATTGCTTTGGGGGAAAGTGCCCACAGTTTAGAAAGGTGCGTCCAGTATCCAGCACCAGCTGTTTGTACAGGCACTCAAATCAAGGCTTCAAACTGGAAACAAGTAACACCTGAAACCAAAATAGAACGCGTTGGTTAAAACGGATCAGGGCGCTTGCTTGGAAATAAGAGTCACAGTTTGAGTGTCCTGATTACAAATTTGAGGTAGGTTCTAGTTGAAATATGCATTCTCTTTAAACATTAACAAAATGATTGTGTAGGAGGGATAAAGCTTATGAATTCTTTTGGCAGAATGACAATAGGAATATAATAAGCCAGGGTATAATCACAAAGCTCAACATTAAGGAATTACAGTCTTGACCTAGCAAATTGCTATGCTTGTCTGAGTAATTTATGAAAGTTTTTGCACTGCAATTTTTTTACAACTAAACTCATAGCCTAATTGCAACTGTCCTTAGTTTCCGTGGACTTCTGTTATTGTCAAATAGTGGTTCAGCATGTCCTTGGAGTTGATTGATCATAGCACGTGTGGAAGCACATCTATCCAATGTCTGGGTCATAATCCAGCTAACTGAGATTCCGGGAGTCAAACAAGCAGATTAGAAGTTTGGTTTACTGAGTACCATTTAAAACAATTAAGTTAACTGAACTGAACACAGATCCCATAAAGATTGGTTGTCTCCAAGATGAAGTTCCTAGGTTAGCACAGTGGCCATACTGTAAGCAATGGGGCTTATTTTAGGTGTGCTTATTGCTAAATAAAGATTAACTCCTTTCTCAAAACCTTGTAGGAAGCAAATACTTTCTATATATTGAAGACATTTTATAGGTAAGGATGGGAGCAGAAAAAATCCAGAATGCAACCACTAATTCAGTGACTGTATTTATGATAAAAGCATGAAACACCATGGATATTTGCAGTGATAAAACTTGACTCCTTTTTTAATAGCTTCATATGTTGATTTTCCAACCGGTTTTGAATCAGTATGTGTTAAATGTCAGTATTTAATTTACTTACACATAATGCAGAGTTTGCATTGAAAAGAAGGTTTAGCATGTTTGGTAACTAAAACTAACAGAAACCTAGTATCCCTGTACTTATGAAATACCTCCAGGTTTGAGGAGAAGCTTTGTGCCTCAGCAAAATAAATCCTGTTTCCTAAGCTATAGTGTGCACAAGGCTTTCCCACACATCTCCCGTTGCTACGGAAACCTCTTTCGTATCTGGGCTCTACACAGCTGACACATTTCAAAGTCAGCTCTCAACCCTCTCTGCTCACAGCTTAGAGTGATAAATGGAAACAAAGAAAAACACGGGAACAATGAAATATCAATATATACTGCTTGATTAAAAATAAGTGCAATGCTGCATATAGGGGGAAAGTTGAGGTAAGGCAAATCCCCTGCTGCTACAGACTTCAGCGGCAACAGAAGATGTGGAAACATCAGCAGAGTTCGCAGCCTCTAAGAAAGATTTCTGTCCTGTGGACCTAGTGACACGGAATGAAACAGAAGCTTAAGGGGAGATTCTCAGGAACTCTGCCATGTTAAAGCAGTCCCTGCTCATCAAAGCAGTGTGCATGAACTAGGAGAGGCAGAGAAAGAACTGATGTCTGCAGGCAATTTAGAAAACCCCAATGCAGTCTTAGGATGTGTTCAAATATTGAAAGCCTACCTCCTAAGAATATCCTAGAGGGTCTTCCTACTTTAACCACTTTCCTTAGCACCGCTCAGCCAATGTATTTGCTAAGCAGTTTGAAGACATGTTTGTTAAAGGGGCAGATTCCAGAAACCAAGTGGATCCTGCTAATAATGCCCATGTGTAATAGTTTCAGATTGAAGGGGTAAATACTCAGGCTCTTGTTGTCATTGGTTAGTTCAGAAGTTATGATAGAATGTTCACACTTTTTGAATGTTTTTAATTTAATAACTGTCACAGATTTCAATGGAATATCGACATGGAACTCCTAAGAAACTATACTTTGTTGTATTTATTAAAAGTCCATTTTAGTTCAACAATCACTTTTGAGCCCCAGCACAATAATGAATAGAAAAATCCTCCTATTTAGATGGGCTTTCACATTTTAAGTGAGACATATTTCATATATGTGCAGATATACTCATGGAAGCCTTTTGTATCTTACACGCTGGTGAAGAAGAGACCTACCCAGGTGTGGACGCCATTAGCTATAATCATGATGTGCATGGTAAGAGAGGCACAGTGGTCCAATAAGACATGATGATTGTGAGGATACCAACCTATTTTCTGACTGGATTTGTGGACTTTCCCACAGGAGAGAATTCATACCTACTATTGCGTATTAATCAGGCTTCCCTAAAGAACAGAACTGATAGAATTAGCTAATATATTAGAGGGGATTTGTTAGAATGACTAACAGGCCGTGATCTATGTAGTCCAACAATGGCTGCCTCCTGATGGAAAGTCCACGAATCTGGTTCGGTCCATGAGAATGAGCGTCTCAGCAGTTCTAATCTGGTTCTGGAGTTCCGGGGAAGTCCTGGAGAGCTGCCAATTTTCAATCTATGTTGGAATCCCCAAAAAGTGGGTTCTAGTATCATTGAAGAAATGGCCCAGATCAGGACAAACGAACTTGCTAGTGAGAGTGAGGTCAAGCAGGCCAAGAGCAAAAGCTTCATTCTTCCATGTCCTTTTANGAGGCTGCCGCCATAAGGTTTGGCCTGGAATCACAGTGCATCTTCTATCTCAAGTAATACGACCGAGAAGAACCCCTCACAGATGGCTGCTTGTGTTTTAGTTAATTCCAGATGTAGTCACATTGTCAACCAAGAGAAGGTTCTAGGCAACAGAAGAAAATCTACTACTGTTCTTTTGACAAATGGGTAAGTTATCAAACTATTTTAGAAATTCTGATGCGTCTGCTGGTAAATTAGCAGTGCCTCTCCCAGGGAAGCTTCTTCTGCAGGGTGCTGTGGTTAATCCAGACAGTCAGAAATGGTGAAATTATAGAAAATAAGTGAGAGGAGAGTAAGCATCCTAAACAGGACATTGTATCACCCCTCAAGGTTTGGGGACTATTAGAACAGAGCGGGTGGAAAGAATCTGAGAGTCAGAGGTTGAGGAGAAGTGTTGTAGAGCACGAACTTCTGGACAGGACCTAGCCACTAGACTCAGGAGCTTCCTGCACGTGTGGTCACCTTCACTAGAGTTGCCTCCACCATTCCATTATGCACAGGAGAGGGACTCCTGAGGCAGCTCCTGGAGGGAATATGGGTAGTGAATGGTTTTTGGAGGAAGGCTATCATCATTTTCAGTGGTGTAGCCATTGAATAGCTACCCATGTTCCCCTAAATGACTTCACACCTCATATGCATGCAAGCAACCATAGATAGACAAGAGAATATGGCCCACAGAATCAACTAAGCAGGGCTCCTAGGGGCTCACGGAGACTGAAAGGACAATCAGGGAGCTTGTATGGGTCTCACCTGAGTCCTCTGCATATAGGTTGCAGTTGTGTAACTTGATGTTTTTGTGGGACTCCTAACAGTGGTAGCCCAGATTGTATCTGACTTCAGGTTTTTTTCTTAATTTTATTGATTTTTTTTATTGAGCTCTACATTTTTTTTCAGTTTTGAGACGGTTTTCCACCTACTGGCGTGCCTTGTCCATCCTTGATATGAGGCATTGTGTCTAGTCTTGTGGTTACTTGATATGCTGTGTTTGGGTGATATCCCTGGAAGGCCTGCTCTTTTCTGAAGGAAAACAGTGAAAGAGTGGATCTGGGGGAGAAGAAGAAGGAAGGAAGATTGGAAAGAGAAGAGCGAGGGAAACTGCAGTAAGGATGCTATGTGTGAGAAATGAATAAATGTCAAAGTAGGAGGAAGATTCTTGGGAAGAAGACTTTTATCTAGAGAGGGAGGTGGATGAGAAAGAAGGCTCATAGGGCCTGAAAATGACCAAAATTCAATACATATGCATGAAAATTTCAAATAATTACAAAAGAACAGGCTGTTTTCAGAATAGATTGGTTCTACTTTCTTCTGTTTCTTGAGAAGATTTAGCAATACAAGTTGATTGAATACATGAGTATGGGTTTGTTCTATTTAGAACACAAATCATCATTGTGCTTTCAATATTTAAAAGTGCAAATCAATATTATAAGCACCAAAACAATATTTTGTGAAGAGTCATACAAAAAATTAATCAGTATATATTAAACTTGCCAAATACCACAATATTGGCTCCAAACAGCAGGAAACGTGAATGGCCATAAGGAAGAATTATGCCTGTAGCACAAATTTAATTAATGGGACTGGAGAAACGGCTCAAAGGTTAAGAGCTCTGGCTTTTCTTCCATGGTACCCGGGAACAACTGGTCTAAATAAGAAAAACCCAAAGTCAGGTACTGGGGTAAATGCTGAAAGGTCAGAGAGGCAGAGCTGTCAGCCACTGGTTCTTCCTTCTATAAAAATCCTCAGAACAAATGGGGTATCCTATCCTTACAAGTACTCAGACCGAATGCCTTGAGAGCCTGTCTTTATGCTTTATATTCCTCTCTCCACCCAGCCATGTCCCTTCCTGTCTCCACCTCCCTCGTGCTGGGATTAGAGGTGTGAGCCACCACCACTTAGTTCTGTTTCTCTTTTAGACTGGATCAATTTCGTGTAGCCCAAATTGGTCTTGAACTCAGAGAGGTCTGTTTGCCTCTGCCACCGAGTGCTGGGATTAAAGGTGTGTGCTGCCTGGCCTCTATGGCTAACTAGTGACTTAGCTCATCACTCTCATCTTCAGGCAAGTTTTATTTGTTACAGCTCAAACAAAATATCCCCACACATTGCTTTGTAAAGACACATATGGAGAAGTCAATCTGTACATATTCAGCCTTTGTCCAGCTGGCAGATCCACTTAACTGCAGGTATTTCATCTCATTTAATTCAATATACTGAAATTAAATTAACAGATATTCTTAATAATCTATAAAACTCAATTGAATCGATTACTAAACTGCTAAACCAAGGAGTTGCTTTTAAACTGAAGCATCTGGATTTCGGTGAAAAGTAAAACCGCCATGATAGATTAACTAATGTCCCCTTAAGTATGTTCACACCCTAATTCTCAGCACCTACAAAAATGCTAATTTTCATGGCCAAAGAAAATTTTCAGATGGGCCTTAAACATGTGCCTTGAGATTAGAATACTCTTCTGAAAAATGAGCCTGAGTTAAATGCATTCAATATTATAAAAGGAGACAGAAGAAGAATAAATTCCAGAGAGAGCATTAACCTGAGGGAAGGGATGCTTATAGTGATAGCAATGGAAGATGGAGGGCCACTAGACAAGGTGACCTGATGGCTCTAAAACCTGACAGTGGCAAGGACAAATAGTTCTCTTTGGAATCTCTAAGAGGAGCCCAGCCCTGCTGACATCTTCATCTGAGTAAAAAGCCTGGTTTACATTCATGAGTTTCAGAACTGAAAGACAATAAATTCCTGTGATCTCTAAGTTTTTTAATGTGTGGTAATTTTTTATAGCAGTAATTTAACAATTTCATGAATAATTTCACTACAGCCTTAAGAACAAGAGGGGCAAAAGTAGACAGAATGGCAAGACAGGTGAGTGGCATTCATTTAACATTTTCCTGAGAATTTCCTACGTGGCTGTTGTTATTTACATCATTTTCCTATTATGTCCCCTCCCTCCACTTCCTCCCAATGCCTCACATACTCCCTGTCAAATTTATCAACTCTTATTCTTTAATTATTATTACCATCCATATAATAGTATATTTATGTATGTGTATATAAAGACATCCTATGAGTCCACTTAGTGTTATTCACATATGTATATGTGCTTTGGACTGATTGGCTGAAATTACATCACCGATTAGGGACTTTATCTTCTGAAGAAGACTGATTTTCCCTTTCTCGGTGGACATTAATTTCCTATAGTTCTTCATCTAGGGGTGGGGCCTTGTGAGAATTCCCCATCCATGTTCTTTGAGCTATACTCCCCCGCACACAGTAAATAGAGAGATATATTTTAATTTAATTTAATTTAAATTCTATCAATGAAATATAAACGATTAATCAGGTCCACAGCAAACAACACCAAGTAGTAACTAAGTCTCCCAATAAAGAACATCTTTTCTATTTCTGCTTTTCCTTTTTATCAAAAATAGATTCTTATCTCATACAATATATCCCCACTACAGTTTTCTCTTGCTCCACTCCTTTTCAATTCCTGCACATCCCCTCTTCCCCAGATCTACTCCACCATTTCCTCTTCAGAAAGGAGCAGGACATCAATAAATGACAGCCAGACAGGGCAAAAGAAGATGCAATAATAAAAGGCAACCGCCCTCATATTGAGGCTGGACAAGGTAGCACAATAGGAAGGAGAGAGTTCCAAGAGCAGGCAACAGAGTCAGAGACAGTCCCTGCTCCCACTGTTAGGAGTCCCACAAAACACCAAGATAACAGCCACACCATAAATGCAGAGGACCTAAGTCAACCTATACTTGCTCCCTGATTGTCAGTCCGGTCTTTGTGATCCTCTAGGAGCTCTGGCTCTTTGATTCTGTGAGCAGTGTTCTCATGGTGTCCTTCATCCCTTCTAACTACTAACATCTTTCCTTCCCATCTTCTACGAGGTACCCAAGATGTTTTAAGGGGTGACCTCCACATAGTCATTTGTCCATCTTCAGAAATGTACACTAGGCAAAACAAAAGCCTTTGCTGCATCAGTCCTTTCTTTAACTGCCAAAGAATAGCCTAGGGGATGGAGGAATGAATAGTGCTTAAAAATACTTGTATACTTAGGTTTGATTCCAAGCACCCACATGGTAGTTCACTGAAGTGATTTGTAACTCCAGTTTAGGGATTAGGGATCTGGCACACTCTTATGGTCTGCCTCCATGGACACTGCACACACATGGGGTAGTGCAGGCAAAACACTCATATACATACAAATAAATAAATAAATAAATATAAAAATTTTTAAAATTTAAAATAGTCCAGCCACTATTGAAATCAGTATGGGAGTTTCTCAAAATTAAAAATTGATCTACCACGTGACTCTTTTGCAGTATTTACTTTTTGGTATTTAATCAAAGGACTCAAAGTTACACATCAAATATGTTTTTACATCAGTGCTTGTTGCCAGCACTAGTCACGATTGGTAAAAACGGCACTTAAGGAAAGGATAAAGGTTGTTTTCGGCCACAAACAATGAAATTGCATCATTTTCGAGAAAATGGGTACAAATGGAGATAATAATATCAAGTAGAATAAACCACTCTTAGAAGGGCAGATACTGTGCTTTATTTGGTTTTATTGTGTATTGACTCACTACAGTTCCTAGATTCCTTTACAGATAGATGACATCGTGCATGTTTAAATGACCTGACAGTGGAAGTCTGGGGAACCAATAAGACGAACTGGAGAAATAGGGAAGAAGCTGAGGGTAGCACAAGGATGGAAGGAAAATGCACCCAGTGCAATATGTACTTGTTGGAAAACATCTTTATATAGCACATTGCCAGGGACAATGAATGTACATGGTGAAAATCAAAGCAACATAGTTATAATTAATGAAAATTGAGACCAAAGTAATTACAAAATAATGTTTTGAGTATTAGACCTCTCGTATTTTCTTCAGAATGAGAAAGCAGACCTCCATACCGAGAATGCAAGCTGCCATCTTCTAAACAACGTTGAGGCCAGCAAGGCGGACCGAGGGAGATGAAGATGGCGGTGATGGAGAAGTAAAGACAGCATGAACCTTTCCTACTAGTTTGAAGTAGGTTCTTTATTTCTTGATGTCTTGGGTGATTTGATTTCTGTGAACATTCACATTCTAGAGTTAATGTGAACTTGATGTCTATGCCTAGAAATCACCTCCTTTAGTTAGTTAACATGTCAGTTCTTATGGGCGGAAGCGTCCGTGATTACCAAGAAGCAGAGCTAGCATGGGTTGTATGAGGAGAAAAGCTCAATGCAAGGAATTTCTATGTTTGCTACCTATTCAGTATCTCACTGTCATCGTAGGTGTAAACATTTATATTTGCTGAAATCTTAAAATCATAGAGGAAGAAATTGGGCACCAATTTTCATATAAATGAGGGTTCAGTTCACAATTGAATATATTTTTACTTTTTAAAATAGTGTAGTTTTAGAGATATGCCCGGGTGTTGAAGATCATACACTTCTCTTGTACAGGATCTGAGTTTGAGGCCCAGAACACATGTTGCATGGTTTACAATACCTTCAACTCAGTTTCAGAGGAACCAGTACCTTCATTTTTGTTTCCATGAGCACCTGTATTCATTTTGATATGGCGATGTAGAGACACACATGCACATATTGAAAAAAATTTAAAAATCACATATATGTGTGTGTGTGCATGTATGTGTGTGTGTGTGTGTGTACCACTGTACATTTGTGTGAAGGTATATGTGCACATGTTCATGAAGGCCAGAAATCAATCTTAAATGTAATTACTCCAGAGAACTCCATGGTGAATTTTTTTTCAGAAGTTTTCTCACGGGGACATGAAGCTCACCAAGTTGGTCAAGCCACATGGATCCACCTGTTTTAAATATCCAAGAGCTTCATAATGAATTCAGACTATCATGTTTTTAAGGTAAGAATTTTTAAAAAGTGGTTTATTTCACCCCACCCCATTAATCAGTGTATCTTACACTGAGTAGACTGGCTATAATCTGCTTGAATTTGATTAATGATTGCATTACATATTATGTCAGACTGATTAATAAACTATAATGTGTCCAGAAGAGGTCAGTATGTTAAAACATCTAGAAACCATATCAGTTGTTATGAAAAAAATTAACTTCAAAATTTAAGGAAATCATAATAATAAACATTTTTTCATCTCAGAGTTTCCATGGTACATTAAATTAAGAGAAGTTTATCAGATTCGTTTTGAATCAGTGTCCATTTCTTTGGTGAGTCTGTGTTACTCAAGCTGACCTGGAACCTGCTATGTAACCCAGGATGATCTCAATGTTGTGGTGATTCTCCTGCCTCAGCTTCCCAAGTTCTGTGACTATGGGTGTGAGTCATCCCACCCCATATTGTTTCTAAGGCTGCAATCAAGATGCCACCCACAGATAATTTGACAGGAGCACCCAAATCCATTTCCAAGGTGATTTTTTCATGTGGTTCTTAGTATAAGGTAGTTCCTTTATGGATTGTGGCATATAGCTTAACTACCTCACTACATAGAGTTATCTATAGGGTTGATTACATAGCTTTAATACATGACACCTACCATTCCCTAGAGTAAATAATCTTAAAATTAATGAAAAGCAATAAGTTTTAGTGCTTTTAGCAACATAGTTATACATGAGCCCTTCTGCCATAAACTATTTGTTAGACCAAACTACCCTGGACTAAGAGCGGAGGAGCCTGCATGGGACCTAATTAGGCCCTCTGAATGTGGATGGCATTTGTGTGGCTTGATATGTTTGTAGGGGCCCTGGTAGTAGGACCAGGCCTTATATCAGGTGCATGAACTGGCTTTTGGGAGTCTATTCCCTATGGTGGGACACCTTGCTCAGCTTTGATGCAGCAGGGAGGAGCCTAGTCCTGCCTCAACTTGGTATCCAAGACTTTGTTGACTCCTCAAGGGAGGGCTTGTCCCCTCTAAGGAGAGGATGAAGGGTGAGGTGGGCTGATGTGGGGGGAGGTAGGAGGGGCAGGAGAAGGGGAAGGAGCAGGGACTGGAGCTGGAACATAAAATGAAAATCAATAAAAGAACTAAAATAACAAGAGGGGCAATAAACAGTGCCCGAGAAAGCACACGCACACACACACACACACACACACAC
>LOEQ01008963.1:10055-20266 GCA_001685075.1 Bramus lutescens | reverse complement strand
GAAATTTTTCAAAACCGTCTTACCCTGTCTTGGCAAGATTTGACAGTCCTGTTTATCCATTTCTGGATACTATGTCTTGTCAGTGGTCGAGGCATGGACACTTTTTTGCCCAAAGGCCAGTTTTTGCAAGAAGAAAACAGGCTCCAAGTGGAGTGTCTTGGTGCTCAACATTCTCTAGGGAATAGATCAGTGCTGTCAGGAGCAATCATGTCTCATGTCAACAAAACCCTAAGTTATTTAAATGCCATATTCCATAGATCCTTAAAGTGGTTGAAGATTATCTTTCTATACAGAATATAATCTCTATGTATCTATAGAACTTATAGTCCAACTATAAGTCATCAACATAGATGACTATTGATCTATAATTCTTAATACCTATCTAACTTAAAGACTAAGACAATAAATAACTGTGCAATAAATGAGGACAATGACCTCCAAATGTAAACAATATATAAGTATCTTGATCAGAGGTAGAAATGTATGCTGCAACATGGTAAATATCTATATAGATATATAGATATATATCAATACATAAGAAATGTTTTAAACAGAGGTAGAAGCATGCATGCATATAATATTAAATATAATTTAACTTTGTATCAATAACCTACAAAACTTTATGGCCAGAGTTCAATCCCCAAAACCCAGGTAAAGGTGGAAGGAGAAAACTGACTCCACAGAACTGTTCTCCAAGCTCCCAGGGTGGACCAAGGTACATACACACACATACATACACACTAATACAACTTTCCTACATGTACAAAGGTACACACACACACACACATGCATGCACATAAATACACACTAATACAAGCTGCATGGACCAAGGTATATAAACACACACTCACACATGTACATGCACACTAATGCAAGCTCCCCACATGGACCATGGTACACACACATACACACTAATACAAGTTCCCCACATGGATCAAGGTACGCACACACATGCACACGTGTACATACACACAAATACAAGCCCCCTACATTGATCAAGGTATACACACACATGCACACACACACATGCATACACATACATACACATGAATACAAGCTCTCTGCATGTACCAAAATACACACAGAGACATACACACACATACATACACACTAATGCAAGATCTCCTCATGTACCAAAGTACACAGACACACACATGCACATGCATACATACACACTAATGCAAGCTCCACACATGTACCAAGGTACACACACATATGCATACATGTACATATACACATTAAAAATAAATTCAATTTTTAAAAAAGTTTTGTCTATTCTATAATTTTTCAAATTAAAGAAAAAATAATGCTTATAAATGGAGTGTGATATTAAAGAAAATAAATTATCAAATATATATTGTTCAATAAAATATATATGAAGGGGCTGAATATATAGCTCAGTGAGAAGATACTAGCCCCACATGCACAAGGTTTCTAGCACTATAAAATCACTTGATTAATTAATTTAATTAAAAACTTCAAGTATATATAGAATACAGAATTGAGTGATACAGATACATTTAGCATATTTTAATATGTTATTCCTGAAATGAACATGATTGTTATTTCCTGCAAATGAGATGCTTGCTTGCTTTGTGACAGCATTTTGAGTTATTCAATAACAATAAAAAGTATGGAAGTTAATCCCATAAATTTAATATATCCTTCCTCATTTAATACTAAAACTAAACATGATTTTTATGTTTTAAAGTCAAATATTTTGGGCGATTATGTGTAAATCCCCAGTGCCATTCTTTTATTCCATTTTAAGAACTCTTTTTTGACTATTTAAAGCAAACAATTTATTAATTGATCATCTAGCAACATCACAGTTCTCAAAAGCTTTGCAACTTTCTCATCACCTCTTTGGTCTTGGAAACAACCAAAAAGATGCATTGCTCTTTAAATAAAACTCTTGGCCCTCTAAATTTGATCTCTATTTGCCTGATTTCATCCAAATAAAGAAAGTAGATGTTTCTTGGGGATATGGGAATGCCTTTAGAATGGCTAGGGCAGTAGGAGCTGACTCCAAACCTCTTGGAACCAAGTGTGGTGTGTTGTGCTTTCTCTCAGCAGATCACTGAAAACTTAGTCTATGAAAAGCCAGATGACCCTCTGAACTTCATGCTGGACCAGGTATGGAGTGGGAGAGAACAATGCTTCTGTTCTCATTGTTGGAACACAGCACACACAGACAGATGGGCAAAGCAGACCACGAACAACTCCAAGCCATCATGAAGGAAACGTACTACAGCTTCCTTCCAAGAGTTTTTACTGAAGTCCAGAGCAAATCCAGGGATGGGGGCTCACCTCTTGAATGCCAGTGCTCAGAAGGCAGAAGCAGGCAGATCTCTGTGAGTTCAAGGCCAGCTAGGGCTACATAGTGAGACCCTGTCTCACACTGGAAAAGAGCGACTCAGCATCATAGAAGCCCCCCTCCTCCTGAGCTCCCACAAAGGAGTTGCTTGTTTTGACCTCTCTAATACCTTGCTCACTTTTCTTTGAAATTTTACTGTCAAACATGAATCATGAAACACTTTTATTGAGACCTGTGAGCTCTCTGAACTGTCTTTGCTCAGTGCTGTTTTCATCTTCCCTTTTGCCCCAGATTCTGTCTGGGAGATGGAGCCTTCTGTTGCATGTAGCTATTCATCCATTTTCATCACTGCATGCTATTCATCAGGTAGACTACTATGGCTGATTCATTCTCTTTTCCCAGGAAATGCAGAATATTTCCAATTTGGAGCTATTACAAAAAACCTTGTAGTGGGTTTTCCCATCCGGGTCGTTCAGTGGTATGTCACTCTTGGCTGTATACTTTAATCACTGGATTATAGAACATGTATCTGCTTAGCTTCAAATGGATTGATTTCATTTTCCAACATGAGTGTACCAGTTTGCACCCCTCCCCGCGACAGCTCTGTAGCTTTACCAGTGTTCATTGTTGCCACCATATTTAACCGTGGCTGTGCAGGTAAGTAGGTAGTAAAATTTACAGTGTCCTTTTGCCTTTTCCTGGCTGATGGGCACTGGCATGCTTTTCCATCTGTTTATTGGCCATTTGGAAACACTTAGTTTTCTATAGTATCACTTCATGTCTTAGTCCTTAGCAACAGGCTTCTGTATGTTCTGGCTGTGGGCGTTTGGTTAATCACATATGTTTGTATATCCCTCCACTCTCTGTCTGACCCTCTAGTTCTTATTTTTTGATGAGCAGAAATTCTCAAGTTTAATATCAACTGTAACAATATTTTTTATTTATGATTAATACTTTCACTGTTTTATGTTAGAAGTTTCACCCACATTTGACTATAGTTTCCTAAATTACTCTGTGTGTGTGTGTGTGTGTGTGTAAGATGAAGGGTTTCTTTGTTACCTTTCAAATCTATGTCTACAATCTTGAATCAGTTTTGTATATCATAGGAGACTGGGTAAGGATTCACTTCTTTCATTCATCCAGAAATCAGCCCCTTTTAGTAAAGGTCATAGTTTACACATTGACTTGTATTTCACATATTTACTAATACTTGCTTCGAAATAAGACTCTTAATTATTGTGACTGGAATAACTCAGTACCTAGTAGAGAAAGTTTGCCCACTTTATTCTTCTTTAAACACATCTCTGATATTCTTATACTTCTATTTCCATGTTAGTTTTAAGAATTATTAATGAAGTTAAACAAACGTATACTTCCATATACATACAAGCATACACTAGTAGGATTGTGTGTGTGGTTGCTTTTGGTCTCAACTGGGTCATTATTTGGGGAGAGTGATAGCTTTAAAATGAATGCTTCCCATCCTTCTTGGCCATTCATTTAGGTCTTAAGTTCTCTTAGTACATTTACTATCTGCGTACATGTTATACATGTATTTTAGTGGCTTCCTAGTGGGCGTTTAATGTTTTTGATGCTAGTGTATATAGAAATTTTTAAAATTTGAGGATCTAACTAGCTGGCATGCAGAAATACGGTTTTGCTATTCTTATAGTCATTAGCCTCACTGACCCTGACTTGATTCTAGAGAAGTATTTCCAGTATCTGTTGAAGCACTGCGGTTTCCACAGACACACGCACATCATCTGTGAGTAGTTTTTTGCCCTTTCCAATCCTACTTGCTCCCTCGTCTGATCACCTGTGGTGCAGGTCTTCTCTGTGATGCTTCACAACCATCTTCCTCTCTTCTCCTCCCTACAGAAAGGCTTATCTATAGGAACTCAATTAAGCTTGTGTCCTGATTCTCCGCTGAGCTAAGACCATGAGAAACCCTGGATGAGGAGAAAAAAAAAAAAGGCATGCTTAGGTTTATTTCTGTGGCCTTCTTTATGAGTACGTTCTGATATGTCTGTCTGGAGGCATCTTGTTTTGCATGACTATTACCTTTTGGATTCCAGTAATATTTAAATCCCACCTCAGTGTGCAATGCACATGCACGAACATGAACACACACACACACACACACACACACACACACACACTCCCCTTCAGGCCTAGGGTTACTTCTACTGTCTCTAGCTTTGATTACCTTGCTCCATATGATTCCCCATATCTATTTCTTGTTAAAGTAACCCCTTTACCTTCATAGAATTCTACTGTGTATGTATGATCTGTTTTTCTGTTTGTTGTTGTTTTGTTTGGGATAATGACCAATGCAGCACACGGGTTAGAGATCTCCAGAATAATAAATGCTGAATGCAAGTACCTGCTTTGATTTACCTTATTTGCTCTTTTAAAAAAATTTTTTTCACTACTTCACTATCAAATATGTTTATTGTTTGTAACTGTCATTGCTCATTCTAAATAAGTTCCATTCTCTTATATTTTCTGAGATTTTAAAATAAATTTTATCAAATTCAAAATCCTTCACCTTTAGAGATGATTGTGTGAAATTTTTTTGTTCTTATTTTAGCAAAAGGGAGAATTTTTTTTCATTTTTAGAGCTTTTCAATCATACATACAGAAAACTGCACAGATCTGAAGGGGTCTTCCATGACTCGAAGCATGGAGCTAAGCCCAGAAAATCAGTACAAATGCATAGCTATTGTGGCAGCTTAGGTGAAAATGGCCTCATGGGCTCATAGGGAGTGGCACTATTAGGAAGTGTGTTCTTACTGGAGTAGGTGTGGCCTTGTTGGAGTAAGTGTGTCACTAGGGGGCGGACTTTGGGTTTTCAGGTGCTCAAGCCAAGTCGGGTGTCTCTCTCTTCCTTTCTGCTGCCTGAGGGTCCAGATGCACATCCTCTCTCAGCCCCTCTCCAGCTCCACGTCTGCCTACAGGCTACCATGCTTCCCACCATGGTGGCAATGACTAAACCTCTGAACTGTAAGCCAGACCCAATTAAATGTTCTCCTTTATAGGAGTTGTTGTGGTCATGGTGTCTCCTCACAGCAATAGAAAACCTAAGCCAGCTTTATTGAAATTGAATGCAAAGAGCGCACTCCTCTGAGCAAAGTCATTCTCAGGCAAACACATGGCTTGAGAGCCGCCTTGTTTCCAGCCCAGGGGTTTTTGGTTATAAAGGAAGGGTTCCCTGGAGAGCTGGGTTTTTCTTGGACTGACCTAAGTTATATAACCTCGTGCTTACTGAGCATGTGCCTGCCATCCCATCATCCTCTCTGTTGGAGTGAGGAAAATGCTATGCAGCTCATACTTGGTAGCCCCTAAGTTATGACATCCCAAAGGTCACCCTGGGACACTCTCCTTCTTTTGTACACATGTGTCTCTTGTGAATACCCTCCTAAGTTTCGCTTCCTAAATGTGCTCTTATTTTTCCTGTTCATTTAAGGGGGGCATTATATGATCCTTAGGGTGATCTCCAGCAGTGCAGGGGATGATATAGGCTTCCTGGGGTGGCCTTTCCAGTTCCTCTGTTCTAGAGTTAACCTTTGGGTTCACAGTTCTGCTTTCCTCCCTCAAAATCAAGACAGAGTGTTAGCAGCTCCTCAGAACTCAACTAGGTGCCTTACCCTCTCTCCTACATGAAATATTCATTATTGTTACTTCTAAATTAATGTCCTTTAAAATGTAACATGAAAGTAATTAAATATGTATTGATTACTTAAGAGCTTTCTTCCTTGATCAACATAATTGAGATTCACTCATAGGGTTCATATTGTCATTCTTTTTTATTTGTGAATTCTCTATTCTGAGTTATTTATCAGTGATCCTTTGTGGGTTATTATGTGTAACGTTATAGTGAACATAGAGTTACACTGATTTCTTGACACACATACATATGTATTTCTAGTGTTCACATATCCAAAGGTGGTTTCTGAGGCATAGGATATCGCTATGAATTCAACTTTAAACATTTACATTTTATCTATGCTGTGGTGTGTGTGTGTGTGTGTGTGTGTGTGTGTTGGGTCCCATGTACCAGGAAGTGTGTTCAGAGTCAGAGGACAACCTGCAAGAGTCCGTTCTTTCGACCTCTCTTCTAAGGATCCCAATTATATGGATTTAGGGTCACTTGAAGTTGTCCTATAGCTAACCCGAAACCTGGTAGAAAGGATAACTGGAATCCCCATGGTTGAATCTAGTGTCTAGAAACAGTCAGCCAGAGAGGTCTCTGGAATACTGAGTTCTTCACTGTTCACAATTGAAAGACAAAATGTTAGTGCCATTGGGAGAGAAATTAGAAGGTGAGATGGTGATTTCGGTCATGGTTTGCTGAGCTTCCGATGTCAGGGTAAAGCCACAAACAAAACTGTTGAGAAGCTGATGTAAGCACATGGCTCTCCCTCCTTTTCTATTTCTTCTCTAAATCTCCTGTGATCATCCTTTACCTCAATCCTCTTCCAAAACTGTGATCTTTAATGTCATAAAAACGTGCCGTGGGCGAACTGAAAAAAATGTCTCCAGCATTCTCTTCCTCAGCCCTGAGACTTTTGACACAGTAATCACTTCTCACCTTCAACTATAGTTATTTTCTAACTCTCCTCTACCCCCACCCCCAAGGGCCACCTTTCCCCTAGACAGGTGTCCATCCCTTGGGCGTTCTCCAAGGTTTAATCTCTGTAGACTTGACTATCTCCATACTAATCACGGAGTGTTCTTCTGTCTCTAGTTACCAACACGATGCAATTCCAAAGTCCTCACATCTCACAGTTATCTCTCGGGGCTGGAAATGTATTATTCCTTGCGTTTTCAGGTTTAGGGTTTCTGATGAGAAGTCTGTTGTAGTTCTGAAGAATTTGCCTATGATCATAAGTTGGTATCTTTCTCCTTCAATTCCCCTCAGCTTTCAATTGTCTTTTCCTGTTCCTTAGACTAAGAATTTTAACTATAATGTACTGTGAAGAAATCAGTTTTGGGTTATGCTCATTTAGAATTTTTAATGCCACTCACACTTGAATTCCCATCTCTTTTCTTATATTTGGGGGAAAATTCTGCTATAATTTCATCGAATTGGTTATTTTTCCCTAAATATATTTGTTTATGTGAGTGTGAGTGAGAGAGAGAAAGAAAAGAAGATGAGGATGTCAATGGAAAACAGAAAAAGATAAAGAATGCCTTGAAACTGGAGTTCAGGTGGTTGTGAAGTGTCTAACATGGGAACTGTGTGTGTGTGTATACATCTGTGAGAAAGTAGGCATTGTGAGTGCCTTGGAGCGCACATGGAGGCCAGGGGACAACCTGGAGGGTCATTCTTCATCTTCTACCTTGTTGGAGACAGGGTCCCTTTTTTGTTTTTCCCCTGACTATACCAGGCTAACTGGCTTTGAGTGTCTGCTCGGAATTCTCTCTACCTCCCATATCCCTGTAGGAACACTAAGATTTAAAATGCTCCTGCCTCAAATCAGGTTTTTATGTGGATTTGAACTCAGGCCCTCATGTTTGTGCAGTGAGTATTTTCGCTTTGACCCATCTTCATAGCTCCTTTTCATCACTAAAAGTTGAATTAGAAAAATCACTTTATGAGGGCTGAGTCAAATGCTCACCGTGTTTGCTCGCCGTGTAGACGTGAGGACCTAGCCAGCACTTTAATATTTTAGGGAGCACTTTAGTCCATCTTGTTCTCAAGCCAGTGGTTCACAGCCAGTGTGGTTCATGACTCCTTTAGGGGTCGAACGGCTCTTCACAGGGGTTGCCTAAGGCCATCGGAAAACACAGATATTTACATTACGATTCATAACAGTAGCAAAGTCACAGTTATGAAGAGGGCTCCTGGAGCTGTGGTTACAGGCAGTTGTGAGCCATGAGATCAGAGTGCTGGGGACCAAACTCAAGTCCTCTGCAAGAGCAGTGTGTGCTTTTAACCACTGAGCCATCTCTCCAGACTCTGTATATCTCGATTTTGTATCGGTTTATCTAGAGATGACACCATGGATCTTCACTTAATGGAGTCTAAATTATTTGTGCTTACTCAGTCCAAGGACTTTCATATTTTAAACTTCTACATATTTAACCCCCACAAGAGGTAGTGATTCTGAGGAGATAAAGATTCCAAGTGGAAATTTTGCCTTTTCTTCTTCTCCTTAGGTACAGGACATGATCCGATACAGAGACCAGCGGAGGAGCATCTGAAGACTAATTCTTGCCAGCACTGTGCTCTGTCACCCACGTCAGCTCTGTGCTCCTCTCTCCCTGAAAAAAATGTGTTTTCAGCAGGCATTGATGGTGACTCTGCCTAAGTGTGTTCTCGGTTTAGGTCAGAATATATAGAGTGCCTTTGTAAATTCACATGACTATTATAGGTATCTCTGGATAATCCCATAAAATGCACACACTATGGCTTCTTATCACTGCCTGCTTCACTCTGCCACTGGTGAATGAGATTGAATCTTCTCCTGGCTTTTAGCCTACAGTAAAACTCAGGCATGTGTTACTACCCTACACACATCTGGGCAGGTGAGGCAATGTCACTTTCTCATCACCTTTATCCCCTAGAGAAATTTATATCAGGAGGAATGTGCAACCAGTCCAACTGGTATTTAGCCGCCAAATGCTTTAACTCAGTCTATCTGGTATGAGAGTATCTGGTCAGAAATCATACTTGAGATGATTGCTTGATTCTATTTTTGTATGGTAAACATTTTAAAGCATTTCTATGTGAACATTGATGTGGACTTGATTCTTGTTATTGTTAGCTAATGATGAGGTAAGACTATGTGACTATACAGCAATGGATTATGCTTGTTTGACATTCACACACAAATCTGCTGTCCTGGCTCTGACAATTTCTTTCTCATAATTGTGCCCCAAGCATTCCTGCATGGTTTCCAGATTATTTAGCTTTTCCTTTAAGTTGTTCATGAACTGTGTGTGTGTTCAAACTCAATGAACGCTCTCTATGCAGATGCAGCTTGTCAGCCTGGAAGCTGATCTGAAAGCTGACCAACAAGCAATGACCTATGGAATAATCTAGAGTGATGTAAACTAATAACCTAAAGCCTGAGAAGTCATCCTTGTTATTAGCAATAGAAATATGGAGGCTTCAAGACCATGGCATATTAAGTTGATTCTGTACCGGGTTGGTGGAGCACACTTTTAATCCTAGCATTTAAAAGCCAGAGAAGAACAATCTGAGGTTCAAGACCAATCTGGACTACCTAACAAGATGATCTCATGTATAAAAAGAAATAAAAAAGGGCTGATAAAATGGCTCAGTGCATAAAGAGCACTTTCCACAACAGCTGGTCAACCTGAGTTCAGCCCCTGAATCTCACAGACAAATGAAGGAACTGACTCTGGAAAAAAAAAAAAGAGTCCTCTGATCTCCACGCTGCTGTCACTGTTAGTGCACATGTCCTACCACGACCTTCCCCATACATACATCCTATACATGCCACACACACAGTAATAATAATAATAAATAAAATTAACTTTAAACCACTGAATTTAGTTTTTTATTTTTTATGTCTGGCCCTAGTATTAGATAGTTTGACCAAGTTTCTACAGGTGGAGCACCTCTGATCCAACCACTCTGGCAGCTGCAGCCAAGCCCTCAATTTGTCTCCAACGCCTTCCACAGCCTTTGTGACCTCCCATCGTGAGGCAGTGGACCAAAGGGGTTGAGCGGGCTGTGATTTCTTCTGCAAATAGTCACCTGAGAAAGAAGAACCACGTGAACAACACTTCCCATGTCCTGACTCAGGCGCTCCACACAAAGGCGCCTGATGGAGGAGATAATTAGCAGCCGCTCCTAAGTGGCAGGAAGTAGGTCCCCCAGGCCAGAAGTAAGCACTCAGTGCGGGAATCTGAGGGCAGGAAG
>LOEQ01008962.1:27204-38332 GCA_001685075.1 Bramus lutescens | reverse complement strand
ACTTGTGAGCTATTATTTATAGGCAATTTAAATTGGTATATATTCTTGTATATTTATACAAGCTTAAATTATATTGAATATGTTCTATTTTCATCTACAATATTTGTATACCTAGGCAAGGTAATTTTGTTATATTGTATGCATGAATGATTCTACCTCTACTAAAGACATTTTGTATATTGATATAATTTTATAATATATTTTTCATACTGCAATATACATTTCTACCTCTGATAAAGATGCTTAAACATTGTTTACATTTTAAGATCATTGTCCTTATTTGTTGCATAGTTGTTTAAAGATTGTTTAGTATTCTAATATGAAGTCTTAGTCTTTAAGTAATATAGGTATTAAGATTCATATGTCAGAGTCCTCCATGTTTGTTATACTTATCGTTAGACCAACAAAGTTCTTTAGATACATAGAGATTGTATTCTGCATTGATATGTAATCTTCAACCACTTCAAAGAACTGTATAAAATGGCATTTAAATAACTTAGGGTTCTGTTAAAGGGATTAAACATGATTGCTTCTGGCAGTACTGATCTATTCCCGAGAGAATGTTGAGCACCAAAGACACTCCACTTGGAGCTTGCTTTCTTCTTGGCAAAACTGGCCATTGGGTAAGGAACTTCCCATGCATTGACCACTGACAAAATGCATGATATCTGGACAAAACAAGCAGGATACAAGAAAAAAGACTCAAATATTGCCAAGACAGGGTAAGACAGTTTTGAAAATTTCCTGCCTCTGAAAATGGTCTGTCAGTTACTCTAGGCCTTAACCAAAGCTGGTTGCTACAATGTTGCAAATGAGACTTTTGGTGATTGCCCAGGTAGCCACTTGTCTCTGTCATTNAAAATTTCCTGCCTCTGAAAATGGTCTGTCAGTTACTCTAGGCCTTAACCAAAGCTGGTTGCTACAATGTTGCAAATGAGACTTTTGGTGATTGCCCAGGTAGCCACTTGTCTCTGTCATTCGTTGCACATTTTGGAAGTTGTTTAATTGATCTTCCTGCTTACTTAAGTAATATTATTTCCCTTCTTGAGTCTTCCTTGGGGTTGAAGACTAGATAGTTGTAGTAACTTTGCTCTCATGACTTTGCCAAGTTATTTGTTATACAAGACTTAAATTCATTAGGATAGGATAATTATTGAAACATTTATTACATGTTTCTTGCTTGATATTGTTCTAAGTTTTATAGCTGATTTTTGTTCTTATTCTGTATAACTTTGTATTAGGCTTAGAAATTTCTTACGTAAACAAAAAGGGGAGATGCTGTAGGAATTCCTACCACCAGTAATCTTTAAGTTACCCACCCAGTTGTGTGTGGCAGCTTATACTATATATGCCAATGTAAAGCATGCATACAGCCTCTTTTCCAGATGTAGGATTTGGTTTCTGTTCGCCATTTCAGCAGAGGATTGTGATCTGTGAGTCTACCCCTAAATAAATAATCCTCTGTTATACTCAATTCTGAGCTAGTNTTAATTGATCTTCCTGCTTACTTAAGTAATATTATTTCCCTTCTTGAGTCTTCCTTGGGGTTGAAGACTAGATAGTTGTAGTAACTTTGCTCTCATGACTTTGCCAAGTTATTTGTTATACAAGACTTAAATTCATTAGGATAGGATAATTATTGAAACATTTATTACATGTTTCTTGCTTGATATTGTTCTAAGTTTTATAGCTGATTTTTGTTCTTATTCTGTATAACTTTGTATTAGGCTTAGAAATTTCTTACGTAAACAAAAAGGGGAGATGCTGTAGGAATTCCTACCACCAGTAATCTTTAAGTTACCCACCCAGTTGTGTGTGGCAGCTTATACTATATATGCCAATGTAAAGCATGCATACAGCCTCTTTTCCAGATGTAGGATTTGGTTTCTGTTCGCCATTTCAGCAGAGGATTGTGATCTGTGAGTCTACCCCTAAATAAATAATCCTCTGTTATACTCAATTCTGAGCTAGTGCGGGATTTCTTTTAAGTATCCTTCATCATCAGTGGAAGAAATTAAAAAAAAATCATTTTAGTGGAGATGTATAAGATTAGTTCTTAAAGGTGGAAAAGTGAGAAGAAAACAGGCAACAAAATACATCTAGAAAAATTGTGTAGAATTCCAGGCAAAGAGTTCAGTCAGTAAACATTTGCCATGAAAGCTAAGAAACCTGAGTTAGATTCCTAATACAAAAAGCCTTGCATGGAGCCTTAGACTTGTAAACCTAGAATTGGAAGTGAAGAGTTGGTTGGATCCCTGGGCTCATTTGCCAGCTTATCTTGACTAACTGATGAGCCTAAGTCCAACTGAAAGACCCCAGCTGACAAACAAGTGGAACAGCTCCTGAGGGTCACTTAACTCTCAAGGTCAACCTCTGGCCTCCACATGCATCTACATGGACAGGCACTCATGTGCATATACATTAACTCACACATGTACAACCATGATGAGAGGCATGGGGAATGCAAACCTGGTTTGGGTATATGAGATAAAAATGATAAATGATTCAGGGAAGATTGCCTAAAGAACAGTGTTCTTTGTAGTAACGTAACTGAGGTGCTTTATAAGAGAGTCAAGTGTCATGACAGTTTTACCTAATTGTGGATAGATTTTATAGTCCTATGAGTGTGCTTCATAAAATGTAACAACTTATTTTCCCTTTTTTGCATTTATCACTTTATTTATAGGAACCTAATAGGTTACTTTTCTTTTGAACTCAAAAACTTATGGTCATGTTTTCTTTGAATCTTAGATTTTGGACAGTTTTCTTAACTAAAAGCCTTTCCTTTCGAAATGTTTTCCTCCCCTTTCACTTGATAAGGACATATGTCTACAAAATATCCAAATGTTTCCACCTTTCCCATCTCTAGATGTGTTCATGCTATTTTCTATGACATATGCTGTTTATTTATCAACTGTAGAGTAACTTGTTAATATAATTTCACTAGTATGTATGAAAAGTCTTATTTAAATGCAGCTCTGAATGTTAATTAAAGCTCCTTCAATATTTTCAGCAATACTTGAGAAATTTACCTCTTTGTAATTTGTTCATCCCTAGTTCAATTACATGTGTGCTTATCATGCACATGCATGCATGCATACACACACACACACACACACACAAACAGGGATGCTTATGGTTTACTAGCTTTTTACTTTTTTAAATCAAAAAGCATCATGTTTGCTCAAGGTTGAAAAAAAAGT
This sequence comes from Bramus lutescens, assembly GCA_001685075.1. Lineage (NCBI taxonomy): Eukaryota > Metazoa > Chordata > Mammalia > Rodentia > Cricetidae > Bramus > Bramus lutescens. The sequence goes on along the minus strand of LOEQ01008962.1, from coordinate 35,129 downwards.
AAATCATTGAGGTCATTTAAGTCATTTAGTCCACAGACACATATGTTTGCAAAGGTTGGTTTTTATATATTGATTTCCAGGAATACAAAAACCAAGGAAATGTTTCAATGTAATTGAAGTTCAAGTCATGTTTCTGGTCTTTGATTTAAATTTGCTTCCTCTGTTCTCTTGGATTTTGTAAAAATTAAACAGTTATTTTTTAAATGTCCCTTATGTATCTTGACATATTATAAGCAAATACACCCACACTCTAAAAATGCATATCCAAAGTTAACCTTTTGAAAATTTACACCATACTGAGGACATCATAAATAATTCACCAATGACAGACATAGAGGTAATTTTTATGACCTGAACCATGAATAGCACTTTAGTTCTTGATTCAAGTGACTGCTTTTCACTACACTGAGGCACAAGTTTCAAAAATAAACCTTCTGCTGATAAGGAGATTTACAGAGAACAAAAACTCCTGAGTCAACTATTTATCTGGGACCAAATTCTGTGAACTAAGCTTAGTTCAAGCAAGAGGTTTTCTAAGCAGTTCATTTATTTTAATATGGTACAAGCGTTTTGGAGTTTCACTGTAGCTTATGTTCACAGGGCTTTGACAGAAGGGGAGGAGAAAGGCCTGGAGGTAACATTTCATGCATTCTTGGAGATAAGAATTGAGCATCCCCTAGAAGTCAAGTTCTGTGTGGATGCACTGGGATGCACAGGCCTATTATAGAAGGAATAAAAACAAGTACATCCATCGTGGGGTTATCACATTATCACACGAGACACAATATTATAAATACTTCAGGAACAGGGACAAATGTAAACATTTTTAGAGACTAAAACTACAGCTAGAGTACATTGTTTTTCAAGGAAACAAGGAAGACTTAATGACATTGGAATAGAATGCTATTTCTCAAACTTCTGTATACATAAACGGTGTCTGGCAAGCTTGTTGAAATTGAAATTTCGAGAGCATCCCAAGAGACTCATACTTAAAAGACCATCATATCTAATCAGAATCTCAGGTAAACTATGTCACACTTTAGGGTATGTGTTAGCACTTTACAAATTAATACCACTAAATAGACAGTGGCAAAAAGATCTGTGTTTGCATGAAAAGACTGGTAGAATAAAACAGGAAGACAGGAAGGTAGGAATTTCTTTTGCCATCTGTGGGTCATCATAATCTTCTTCCCCCCCCCTTTTTCCCAAGAGACAGGGTTTCTCTGTAGCTTTGGTGACTGTCCCGGAACTTGCTCTTGTAGACCAGGCTGGCCTCGAACTCACAGAGATCCTCCTGCCTNGCTGGGCTTAAAGTTGTGCACCACCACCATGCAACTTCCTTCTCCCTTTTCTATCAACCAACTTAAACAGCGATGGTTTCCTGTTGAGTAGTTCTACAGATTTCCGACTGGGATATCAGCTACAGAACAAGTTTATTTTATATACAAACTATCCAAAGATTGCCCCTCATGAAAGTCATATTAAGTAGCAGCAAGTGGTCCCAAGATTGCTGGCTCTTCTAAACAGCTGCAGTACTCCAGGAGGGAAATCATCCTCACGGTTATGCTTCGGAGGAGAACAGACAAGTGCACACCGAGTTTCGACAAGGGCGTATATGGGCCTGCAGTTCTGCTGTTTTGTTGATGACACAAAGTTTCATCTCATCTCCCTTTTCTGCAGCCAGTAGACACTACTCCTGGATCACATGTGCCAATGTTTCTTACAGCCAATTGAACGTAATTGCTGATGTCCTGTGAAGTCAATGTTTGATTAGATATAAACTAAGATCCCCTCATTTATATTGCATTATCCCTTACATCCCTACTTTACATAGTATCTGCCTTGATTTAGCGTTTAATCCAGGAAAGACACCTCACCATGCTTATTGGTATCGCCACATGGCTAAGTCAGCTGACTAGGGGTAGGAAGCAGGAGAAAACTCTGTATGGTTGCTAAGTAGAACAGCAGACCAAAGCTAATCTCCAGGAAATGAGAATTGTCGATTCCCATCACCACAAAAAGCTTGTGAGGACACTATAGCCAAGGTGTAGTGCATTGAAGAGACTGAAAACCCAAGAATGAACAGGGCATCAGAGGCAGACAGTAAAGGATGTTGACGGTTACAGCAAAGGACAATTCCACAGAGGCCCATAAAGTAGCATTAAATCTCATCCAAAATGAGGTGCAAGAGCCCAGACTAACTGGGCTACAAGAATAAGAGAACCTGATGAAGGCTAGATAGAAGGCATAGAAACTGTGTGGTAGGAGACACAGATTGCTCATACAGTGTTTCCCTTATGCCATATCATGTTAACCTGCTAAAGAAATTTTTGGTAATATCCAAAGCAGATTCTCATAGATGTTGTTATAAACATTAATTTAGCTGCTAAAGTTTTATAGATGCTTGTAAAATAATGAAAACTTGAATCATTATACCTATATGTTTTCTTTCTTGACATATACTTCTATCAGTGGCATCTTCCCACTATAGCTACTACTTCCTAAAATTAGCCCTATGGATAAACAAGATCAGGACAACAGCTATAGGTATTAATGTGGAAAGAGGAAAATTGTCATAGATATACTTGTGAATACACATACATACATATATACATACATACACACAAACACACACACACATATAGGTACACACATAATGGTATTCAAGTAAAAAAAGGCTACCAGTTAGATGGGGGGGCATGGGAAAGGTTCAAGGAAAAAAACAGAGTGGATGGAGCGTAGAAAATAAGAGGGAAGGAATGTGATTCCATGTAAAAAAAACTTTTAAAAATAATAAATACGACCATATACAAATGAGGGAAAAGATAAAGAAAAGCTCACCAAGTGTTCTAAGATTATAAAGAATTAAATAAAGCCAGCAAAAGCTTTTCTCTAACTTGAGTATGTAAATCAAATGAACCAGAGTCTCAAGCTCTTACTTAGCTTGTTCCTATGTGCTTAGTTCTGTGAGTCCATTCTACTATCCTCCTTGCCTCAACTTCACACTTCGCCTCTCACCCAAATTGTAGAACTGACCCTTATCCTCTACAGCTCAATTTACTCTACAACCCTCCTGTGGAACTGAGCCTTCATACAATTTGTCTTTCACAGCGGGGGACAAAATAAGTTTGGTAGGACTTTCTGCATTGTTTTATGGCTGTTTGTCTTTTACCAAAGCAGAAGAACTTTCAGGCTAACTACCTGCTGGATACATTTGTAATGTCAGAAGTGTCTTAGGCAGGCTTACATATGCTAATATCAATAAACGCTGCTATTCATTAGTTCTTAGTGATTGGAGCCAAGACTTGTAACATTTAATGGATACTGAAGAATCAGAGTAGTGGCATGATGAGCAGATGGTCATACTTCCACCGGAGCTCTTTTTCATATTAAAACATCAAAGAATACAAGCAACCACAATTTTCTACAGCCAGCCAACAATCTTACAATAAATTCCAATGCCATGAATGGCGTCATTTCTCCACCAGATTTAGATTTGAGGCGATAAGGAAGATACTGTGTTTTTATATATGGAGTTAATTTTAGAAGGTGGCACACAGGCAAAATCAAGCACATAAGAAGCTGGTGGAATATTAAACAGAAAGTGTGCTCTTTTTTATCCTTAATCATAGAATCTCCATCCACTGTGAACAAAAATTCCTTCACAGAAACCGGGGGTACTTTATCTAAAATTATGCTTCTTGGTTAGTTTAGTGGCTCAACTCAAATTTCTCTTTCCCTTGTGCATTTTGCAACCTTTTGGCAGGTTTGCTTTTACAAAAGCCAAGGAACATTCAAATTGTGCCACAGTAGGCCTCATTTATCACTGGCAAATGTTCCGCACTGTAAATGAATTCTGTAACATGTGTGTCGTGAAATGGCATCTTATCACCCCTTCCTCTTCTACTTTCTTCACCAAGTAGGTCAATGCTGACAATAAGTGTTGCTTTAACGTGATATTTCTGGACAAATTAAAGGGATGGAGTGAGCTTTAAAGCTTTAGGTTTGTAATACTTTCAGATGATTAACACTTACTTCTAGCTATGCCTCTAAAGCTCTAACACACTTCTTGCTCTATGTGGATTTTGCTTACAGTGAAAGGTTGTTGGTTTCCCTATTGGCAGGAAAATGCTTCTCAATCAGGGGGAAGGAACTATCAATGGGGAAAGCAGATTCCAACTTGACCCTTGAGAAATTTCTATTCTAGCTGGGAGATTAAGTACATTTATATAACATACCAAACAAATGTCAAGTAAGATTTCTGCATACTGGAAATGGGTACAGTTAAAAAGGTCTTCAAATGGACAGACAAGCAACTTGTCATTTTATTTATGTCAATTTATGTAAATATCTAACATAAATTATAAGATTCCTAAAGACCTAAGTTCATTTAAATGAATTTGAAAGCATAAAGAGGAGATACTTTCTATTCTCACATTAAGATTATAGGAAATATATTAGAATAAAAAATAGATTGCAGTGACTTATTGGGGAACTACATGTATGATGTATTTCTGACTTAGAGTGAAGGGATCAGAAACACCCATGCAGTACTGTCACCACATTACTTTAGTTCCTCTGTTGAGCAATAAAATGTACAGCACACAGTTTAAACAGAGACCACCTCCTCAAATAAACCTCATGCAAGCATAGCTAACCACTATGTACACTTATCTAACCAAGTGAGAATTCGCTGCTAGCTAGGCATTAGATACTAGATGACCATGTCTAGAAAAGCAATGAATGTCTCATGGTTCTTGTTTTTTTGTGTTGTTTGTTTGATTGATTTGCAAGACAGGGTTTCTTTGTGTAACAACCTGGCTGTCCTGGAACTTGTTCTATAGACCAGAATGGCCTGCAACTCACAGAGATCCACCTGACTTTGACTCCCAAGTGCTGGAATTAAAGACACTTACCACCACCATTCCACTTTTGTCTCATGGTTTAAATGAGGACAGTTAAGGATAGTCATAGAGATTTGAAAAAAAGAGAACAATTATTATGATGGATGACAAAATCAAATTTCAAAATTCCCATATGAAAAAAAATTTACTTGAAAGGAATATTGAATCCTTGACTTAAGCCACGTGACTGAGAAGAATTCTAAGTTTAACATACAGGGATTTCAATTGCAAACTGTTTGTGACAGGACCTGCAGATGCTCAAAAATCACCTCTACTAACCAGAAAAGATGACTGAGGTGTTCTTTTGTTTTCATTTTAGTTCAAATAGACTTTTGATATGCCTCTATTGTACTCAAGAGTACACCGTTTCTATGTAGAAAGATAGCTCCTGAATCTTTGACAGTTCTAGAATCCCTTGTAACTTTTTATTGGACCAAAAATGAAAAAGTTGCTTTAGTCTAGTTCCCATTTCAACTACCAGCTATTTGTGTTACCACATTCCTGTGTGAAAAGTAAGAGGTTTCAAACCAGCAAGATGAAGGAGTTAATTTGAAGAGACTGAAAATCTTGTAACATGTAGCATAAGATTTTTTTCTATGTGGAAGTAACCTTGTTTAAAACATATGTTATCTGTTTCTAATACTTTTTCTCTGCCACTGACTTCTAACAGAAGTACAGACACATGGGCACACAAGTCCATCCTCACATAACATTACACATACATTAGGCACTGTATTTGCTCATTGCACACAAGGTGAACAGGAGTGGAATAAATATCTGCATCAGAGTTTGTGTTTATCACTGGAAATACTTCATTTACTTCACTCAGTTGCTTCATTCAAATGACACTAGATCTATCTGGGTCAACCAAACACCCAACTTGTGCATGCCTGGGAAATATATTTGCTTCAAATGATTTGCTTCAAATACTGCTTCTAGTCATTCTCATAGCACTTTTGCATATCCTGTAGGCAGAAATCCAACAGCTTCTTAAGTATGGAAAGCCTATTTATGTTAAATTCTGAGTATGTGTTTCATACTAACGTTGCAATGGACCCATTCCTATTAAGGTTTAGATTTTAGACTTTCTCAAAGATCTAGGTCATTAAGCCATTCCCTGTTTTGCTTGTCAGTTATTCAAATTCTTGGGTAGACCTGAATTGGTCATATATGTCTCAATAAGTCAAGTCATCATAAAAACTGTGGTAACTTAATAAAATGTGTTAACTAGGGAGGTCTTATTGCACAGAAAACTTCCTTTTCTCTTATGAAATGAGGTAAAGCACTAAATCCAATGAAGACAAATAATTAAATGGGGAAGTTTTACATATGGAAAACTAGCAAATATATGATCGAGATATGAGTTTTTGTTATTAGACATGACTCAAGAGTTATCCAATAGATCATTAGCATTTTTCTAGCACACTAAAATGTTCTGAAATTAACAGTATCTGTAACTCCCTTTGTGCTGAATAAAATGACTAATTTGTGTTATGAAAGCTCTGATTAGCTGAAAAATTTAGGGAAGGGAAGCAAACTTAACAATCCGAAGGAGGAAGAACTAAAGAACTGATGCATGAGCTGCAAGACTTGAGAGCACAAGGAAGCATCTTCAGTGTGCCCAGGTGTACTTCGAGTCTTGTTTCAAGAAACCATGGCATCTTCCATTATGTCCACTGATACCAAAACAGTTCAAACGCTTCACTGTTCTTTGCATAATATCAAATGAAAATATAGTAACTGTTTCGGAGAATGAGTATGCCCAGTTGGGGAGTCATGTGAAAGAAATAAAAGTAGGAGGTGGAGAATATTAAGTGAAAAGATGAAGAACTAGGGAAAAGAGCCATCTAAGGTGAAAATAACATGGATGTGTGTGATAGTCTGTGGAGTGATTATCTCCCGACTGTAACACATTTTGCCTGATCTCCAATTTCCAACACTTTCAATATGAGCTTCACCCATGTCCAGCAGGCTGTTTGTTCCATTGAGAAAATGCCATTGAATGAAAAGCTTTTCTTAATAACCCGTCATTTATATCATAAGTAAATAAAGGTTGTAAACTTACTAATGGAGATAGTAAATGTGAATAGAACACAATAGAGATGTAAGAATACTGCTCTCAGAACACAAGGAAAATAAGACATTGACATGGGTGTCACCAAACTACTGTGAGCTTTTTTCAGAGTAGTGACCTATCAGGGTAGGCAGGTCAGTTGATCAAATGGCGTGCTTTTTACTCTTGTGACAGTTGAAAGAACATTTTTTGATTCCATATTTGGTGGCAAATGTTGTGCAATAGCAACTGCTTAGAGTTTTTAAAAAGCAGTGCTGCAGGTGGAATTCTTAACTAAATCGACAGTGGTATTAGATGCTTTTGGCCCAGGGACCCACTAAGTGTATGTTGGAATGCGTTCTGTGCTTTACCAGTGCTGTAGCTTAGACCTCACACCAGAGGCTTGTTGGTTGGTTGGGAGTGTAATCTCAGATCCAGAAACCAGTACGTAATGGAAATCAGTCACATGAATGTATAAGAATCAGGAAGGATAATCACTGTTCTTATAGAAAGCAAAGTGCATTCTATGTGGACTATTTGAACAGAATGCTCTATAGACTGTGAAAAGGCAGATGATGCTATCTAAGATGTTACTCACTTGGGCAAACCACTAGGGAACCCTTTTAGTAAATATAACACCCATGTGTTGTGTAATATTAGTTGAAGATGTGTTACACTTTTTTATGCTGTGGAACATTTGTATAATGATGCAAAGATGTGTTGCATTCTTTTATGGTGCATCTGTTTAACTCTGTGACACTGTGTTACTTTGCCTGTCTAAAACACCTGAATGGTCTAATAGAGAACTGAATGGCCAATAGCTAGATAGGAGAGAGATATAGGGCTGTCAGGCAACGAGAATAAATAAGAACAAGAGAGAGAGAAAGAGAGGAGAAAGAAAAGGAGGAGAGGAGGATGCCGGGGCCAGCTGCCGAGCCTCACAGTCAGCAATGATGTTAGAACTAAAA